>JAJSEA010000293.1:0-22650 GCA_026724345.1 Candida sp. AC06
AACTTGGAGAAGTTGACCCAGTTGGAGGAGTTGTACTTGACGAGTAATAGACTCACGGAGATTGAAGGGTTGGAGACACTTGAGAATTTACAGATTTTGGACTTGAGTCATAATAGGATTTCCAAGTTGGATAATTTGGGCCATCTTCAGAAGTTGGAGGATTTGTGGATCTCGTCGAACATGATTGCGTCGTTTGCGGAGGTTGATAAACTTGCTAAATTGGAGTCGTTGGAAACGGTGTATTTGGAGCATAACCCAATCCAGTTGCAAAATGCTACGTCTTATAGAAGAAAAGTGAAATTGGCATTGCCAAATCTCAAGAAGCTTGATGCTACGTATTTCTCATAAACCTGTCTTTATACTCATCCCCAATATACATACACACACATACAGAAGTTCTAATCTTGTCTCTATTACAATTTATATATTCGTGTTGTCGGTTGGGTTAAAAGATGTACTCTAAATATAAAAAAAGAAAAAGATACTAATATAAAATAAGAATAGTAAAATAAAATAAACAAAATCAAAAATCTGGTCAAAAATAAAACAATAGAAAAAGCCTTAATAACACTTGGGTTCACAAACTGAAAATTAAATCATCATCTTCTTCCGCGGGTTGCATTTCTTCGTCCTCGTCCTCCTCTTCTTCTTCAATGACTTCTTCATTATCATCACCAGACACGGTCAAATTGCCCGCCGCGATAGCGGAGTCCAAGGCACCTGGGTTAACATACGTGAAGCCCTGGAACTGTTGCTGTATACCGGGTGATATAGGTGTGCCGCTGGCACCACCGACCAAAACACCAGGGATGATAGCTTCGGAGGTGAACTCGGTGTCAAAGTTACTGAAATCGGTTTCTCCAGACACGTGTGGCTTGAATGGAGGTGGGATGTTCTTGAGGTAGAGTTGATGCCAGTCAATGTCTGCAAACCATGGATGACTCTTCAATTCTCTGGCATCCCCCACGGCTCCCAATCTATGCTTTGGGTTTCTGTTCAATAAACCCTTGACGAAGCTACGCCCGGACGAGGAAAGCACATCTTTGGGGAAACGAACTTTGCCGAACGCTATGTTCTTGTACATCTGCTGAGTGCTGTCTGAATGGAAAGGACTCCAGCCAGTACTCATTTCAAAGATTAGCACACCGAGGGACCAGAAATCAATGCATCTAGTGTAGCCCGTCTCATCGAGGAGAACCTCCGGGGCCAAGTATTCTGTAGTTCCGCAGAATGTGTTGGTTGTGCCGTCCAAATCAGCCTTGGACAACCCGAAATCACACAATGCAATGTGACCGTTGGCGTCTAAAAGAATATTTTCTGGCTTTAAGTCACGGTACACGATATCGTTATCGTGCAAATGTTCCAATGCAAGAACCAATTCGGCCGTGTAGAACTTGACTCGGTCTTCAATGAATCTTCCTTCTTTTTGCAAGTGGAAGAACAATTCACCGCCAGACATGAAATCGGTCACCAAAAATAAATCGGTTGGGGTTTGGAAAGAAAACTTCAACCCAACAATGAACGGCGAGGATGCAGCTGACGTTCTTACCAAGATGTTTCTCTCTCCAATAGTATGGGCAATCTCCTTCTTCTTGACAATAACCTTCTTGGACAACACTTTCATGGCGTAGATTCTATTAGTGTCATATTTACGCACTTGAAAGACTTGGCCGAAAGTACCCTTCCCTAATAATCTCAAAAATTGGAAATCCTGAGGGCCGTATGCCTTTATCTGGTTGCTATCGATTGCTGTGTATTCCCACTTGATCTTGATGTAGCCCGAGGACACTGTCTCTCCGGTTATTCTAGCTCCAAGCTGCAACCACTCACATCCGCTTTGTTTATTTTTGGTGTTGCACGAGGGCGAAATTCTCACGTGCCCCAAAAATGCATCATCTCTGCCTCCATCATAGATAGAAATATCCAATTCTGACTTTGAGCCCACGACATCAAAGATGGTGTCATGGTTCCAGATAGGGTTGGAAGTGTCGTTTGGCACATTCAAATGCTGTGTTGAGGATTGTCTCTGGTATAAAGATGGTCTCTGGTTGCTGTGCGAGTTCTTCATGGGCAAAGCCTTGGGGCCGTGGTTTGAATTGTACATGTTTTTGGGGCCGTTATTTTGGTTCCCAGATGAGATGGGTGATTTGCCGTATGAGTCGGGGGCGTTGGTGACAAACTCGGAACTTTCGAAACTACACACGACGTAGGGATGAGTGGCCGAGATGTTCTTGGCCTCCATGATGGTGACCTTCAACTTGCCCTTGATTGGTGCATTTTCCGATACTGTGTTCAAAGGCTGGTCTGCGCCCGGTTGGGCTTGGAATTGGGCGCCCAAGTAGTTGCTTGCATTCGGGTTGCTGCTGGAGTAGGTGTTGAGGTTGTTGCCCGGGGTGTTGTTTCTAAACGTCTGGTTCAAGTATGCTTCGGAGTAGTTGCTTGCGTTGGAAGTTGTGGTGCCGTAAACGGATGAGTCGTTAGAGATTGCTGTTGTTGGGGTTGCGTTTACTAGTCCTCCTTTGGGGAATAGTTTGGTCCCTGGCTGTTGTTGTTGAGAATGAGGGTGAGGGTGTTGTTGTTGTTGCGATGGCTCAGGAGTATATTGTTGGTATTCCTGTTGCATGCCTTGGTGTGGGTGGTGGTTGTGTTTCTGTTGGTCTAAAGGGGTATACTGTTGTGAGTGTGAAGGAATTTGCTGCTGCTGGTGGTGGTGGTGGTTGTGTTGAGAAGAAGAGGAGGAGGCAGATGGCGGTGGAGTTGGTGATTGCGATGATGAATCTTTTTTATAATTCCCAAATCCAAATATTGATTTAGCAAAATCCGCCATAACTAGGAATATGTTTGAGAAGGGGAATGTTGAGGGTGTGCTTGTTGTAGGTTATGGTTGTGAGGTGGGTTGTGTGGTTGAGTCGGTGTATGATGAGTGAGTGAAGCAGGGTGTTTTAGAGTGGTAGTGAATGCAAGATGGTGTAATGTCGTAGATAATGGTAGTTGGTGGTTGATTAATAAATAAAATGGATGAATGTCCTATAGCGAGGGAAAAAAAAAAAAGAGAGCCCAGCCCTGTGCAATGAGAGTCAGAGTGAGAATGAGAGATTAGCCAGAGTGTGAGTGACAGAACACAAGTACAAAAAAAAAAGAACTCCCATAGAAAACTAATTTAATGGCAGGATAACCAGTGGATTGTTCTAATAAAATTGGCGCTTGAGCCTTTTTACCTTTTTCCCATTTTCCCATTTTCCTTCTATTCACACCTAAATCGTAGGCTTATGTAAGCACACTGTCATTTTGAGGTATTTTTCTGGTTTTTGTTTTCCCGTATGTCGCACCAAACTTCTACCGCCATCTCCTACCACCCCCATCCCCACCCATCGCGGTAGCACTTGGGTCGAATGGCGACGACAACGACAGCGGCGACGAGCGGACCAAGGGAACACACATTCTCTAACACACGACAGATATCAAACAACGCTTGCAAAAAAAACCACTTTGTTTCATCCAACAAGAAATTGCATTAATGACGCACACACTGCACTGCTCCTTAAGCGACAAAAACCCGACGTCGTCAATCGCTCACTAATAGTCACACCTCCTGTTCCTCCTCCTCCTCATCGCCGTCGACTTGTGACGTCGACTATTTTGCTTCGGGTTACAAATTTTTTTATTACTTTTGTTGGTTTTACTTGCAGGCCTCGCACATGAACAGAGATGCGCACAAAATATCTCTAATACCACAAACCTCACCTTGATCAACAAACGGACAAATGAATAATATTATTATTCAGCAGGAATAGCGCCCAAAACCAGCGACATTGTGACGACACTCTAGTCCCTCACTCTTCCTTCTTCTTCTTCTGCTTCTTCTTCTTTTTCTTCCTCTTCTCCTGCTCGTCAGGTGCGTGCAGTTCCAGTTTCAGTTTCTTTTTTTTGCCCTTTTTGTATTTAGGACCGTTTGTGCTTCTTGAGATGAGATACAACACGATACAACGCACTGGTTCAGCTTTTGGTACCCAAGGCAAAGAAAAACCTCAGAACGTCCACACTCTTGAGTTTGTGCACCCCCCCCCCTCTCTCTCCCCTCCAGGAACACACATTTCTCTGTCACCTTCCTCATCATATGACTGGCAAATCAAGGGGGGGCATTTGATTTTTTTTCTTAGTCGCTTGGGTAACATTCTCCTCGGTAATTAAACCAGAACCTGGGCTGGGCGTCTGTAACATGTCGCCTGTACTTGAAAGAGCTGGTGCTCATGTGCAGGCCCTCGTTAAGCATGATACAAAACGGAATACAAGCCCAATTAAAATAAGGAAAACGACATTTCTCTTGTGTCAGGTGACACAAAAGTATCTCTTATCTAGCATGAGATTGCTTCCAATTTTCGTCTTCCATATTATAATTTCTTTTTCTTTGCTTGAAGGGTAGCTCCCCCCTAACCCATGGCAAGAAGGTGGGCGAGTGGGGAGGAGGGGGCCCGCTAACCATGATATTCTGTTAGTATGGGCGATTGTTGTAGAGTGTTGAAGTACAATTGAGTAAGGGGTATGAGATGGTTAAGAGATTTTTATGGCTCGTCGTTCGAATCATATTTTCTCGCAATTTTTGCACCAAATCTCAACTAAAAAATCGACTGGTCAACAACAAGTCAACTAAACTTGAAATTGATCAACTGTACTGAAGACTCTGGAACAGTAGAGGAGACAAGAATACAATACAGGTCAATCACAATTGAACTAGGTCAAATGGGGTTATTGTTCATTCATAGTACACCCATGGTTAGCTGGAATTACAGGATGTACAAAAGATAAGGCAACAATGAAGTGACTATAGCGACTGTCCTAGACTCCTTTTTGAACGACCTGGTCGTCGCCAACCACTAGCCGTTGTCGTACGACCTCCGTTTTTTGCAACCAAGCTGTTCTTGGGCAAAACGTGAGCAGCAAGTCACGTGGTCGTGCACACATGTCAAATTTTCTCTCGCTCACGAATCAACACATTGAAAAAAAATCTTCCAACCAACGAGAGACATCCCACCGACAGATAGAGACACCCTCCCTTAGCTATCACATCACTCCGTCATGAATTTCTTGAGAGGAGTATCGTTATTAAATATTCCACGTGTTGGTATAACGCAGCCCGTGAGACACTTTTCCGTCACGTCTCCAATACTTGTCAGAAGAACATATGACAGATTTTACAAGATCACCAAACAGTTGACAAGGGTGGACAAGACAGACTACCAGCCGGGCCAAGAACGTCCCAAGTACTTGTCTGTGCCTAAAGACATGCCCAAATATCCAAAATACGACTACGAGACGAGGTTCTTCAAGAGACAGAACAGAGGGTTATTCGGTGGGGCTCAACGTAAGAGGTCCAAGACTTGTTCGGAGTACTTCAACAAGAATTTGTCTGCTCGTAGACCAAACGTCCTCAAGACCTCGTTATGGAGTGAGACATTGAACAGGAGAGTGAGGGTGAAGATCACTGCTAATGTGATTAAGACCATCCATAAGGAAGGTGGCTTGGACCAATACTTGTTGAAGAGCACCCCTGGTAGAATCAAGACCATGGGGTTGAAGGCCTGGCAAATGAGATACGACCTTTTGAAAGTCCAGGAGAGAAAGGAAAGAGGCACTGTTAGGGTGACGGGGGTAGGAAAAGATGGCAAGCCTGTGAAGAAGGGGACTAGAGAAGTCAAGTACATCCATCCAGGCGGATTGAAATTCTACGCTAGCAGAGCCAAGATGTTGAAGAAATTGGAGTATGTGATTCAAAGAGACTCGTACTTCCCAATTAAACCCTATACGTTCGACAGACGTTACGGATGGTGGTCATATGAGCAAATCGTGGAGAAGTTACAAGAACACAACTGGGACTTCTCAGACGTTGCTGAAAGATAGTGGTGAGTTTCTGTACATAGCATATTTATACGCGTGTGATCTAGAATTATACGGTTTGTAAATAAATACCATTGAAGATTAGCGTGGTGACAATGGGGGCCAGATATTCGCTAAGAAAACAAACCTTAGGGTTGTAACCCTAATCCAGTATTTTGTGCGAAAGGAAAGTCGTGCAAGAATGCACCAAAACGATTTAATATGGAGGTCGCACAGTACGCCGCTACACAGTCTCTCACACACGCTACGTCCCACACTGTGTGGTTTGGCGTAGGGCAAGGCAAAAAAAGTAAATTTTTCTGAAAATTTTTTGGAAAGAAGCTCTTGAAAGTTATCCTAGTATTAATAGATCAACTATACAAAAATGGCTAAGTCAGGTATGTGGGAGCATAGATACACACACATCCGTTGTGGTAAATGCTACAACTGAAGATAGATGGATTGTTCATGGGATAGATAGAGGATTATGAAAGGGGAAGTTAGGACGGATGGGAGAATACATCTCCCCAGATGAGATACAAGTGAAGAATTTTCAAGAGGGAGACACGAAGAACCACCACGACATCATCGGGACAGAAAGAGATATGGATGGAACAGACATGAAAGAATGAAGTTCTAGAGACACATCTATTTGAAGAAAGTGGCAGACAAGACACAAATAACGCTCAATACTAACATCATATTATTAGGAATCGCTGTCGGATTAAACAAAGGTAGAAAGACCACCGCTAAGGAAGTTGCTCCAAAAATCTCATACAGAAAGGGTGCTCAATCCCAAAGAGCCGTTTTCGTCAGATCTATCGTCAAAGAAGTTGCCGGATTGGCCCCATACGAAAGAAGATTGATTGAATTGATCAGAAACGCCGGTGAAAAGAGAGCCAAGAAGTTGGCCAAGAAGAGATTGGGTACCCACAAGAGAGCCTTGAGAAAGGTTGAAGAAATGAACCAAGTCATTGCTGAATCTAGAAAGCATTAAGTTATTGTGTTGATTTAGGTTTTATGGTAAAACTTGTACATTAAATTTCATCTTCCCATTCTTTAATATACAGTGGGTGGCAGAAATTATTTCAATTTTTCGCGCCGAATACTGTTGTCCATTTTCAAGCAATTTTATATCTCACTGATACACCCCAAAGCTTGTAGACAATATATGAGTTTCTGATATCATTTAGGAGCCACGAACCTGTACTTTATAACACAAGAAAGATATAATCACTTTCAATAAATTTTTTGCGCGTAATTCTTGGTTAAACTCTTCGTTGTGCAATTTTTTTCGTTTTTTCATGGTGGTGGTTCTTTCGACAATTGCTGCGCCAAAATAATACTTATTTGAATTTTGAAAAAAGTAAATGAATTTTCTAGATATTTACAACATCATATTGAATTCTGAGACTCATTGAGATCATCCTGCCTGATCCTGCAGGGTCGTGCACCATACCAAGTATTTTTTCATTCAAAATTCGTTTTGATTTCTCAGTAAGTTTTTTTTGCAACAGTGCGACCATAGTAAAACACGCAAAATATAAAGTTGAAAATGCAAGCTATTTGCATATGAAAGCTCATATCAAGTTCACCACCACCCAACACCATCGAATAAGAACCTCAAATATGATGGATTATCAAGATTACATCTATATATGATCGTATGATTGCATTCAGAGTGGTACTGGGTGTTAATCAAGGGAACCAGCGTCTCTTTCCGCTGCGCAGAAGAAATTTTGGAAAGAGTCAACTTTGAAGCCAACTAGCTGCACCAAAATTAGTCCAATCTACTTGGTTCTTTTTTTAAACAAAATATATCATTAAAAGGAACATTTCATCAAGCAAACACTTTCTCCCATTTCTACTCTGGAAGAATCCTGCAGGGTCGTGGCCCATACCAATTAATTTGCACAATGTATTTTGTCATTTCAAAATTTTTTATTTCTACAATAACAAACGTATGATCAAAGCTATTCAAAATTTGAAAAAACTAGTATAATCAGAGCACCCATTTCTATAAGTCAGCCAAGTTTCAAGTCCTCATCATTCATATTGGTGCCGTGGTATTAAAATGAAAAATGAATCAATTTAGGATTTTGAAACTGTTTGCGCGAAAAATTGAAATAATTTCTGCCACCCACTGTATGTAAAAATATAAAAAAAAAATAGAACGAACGAAGTGCTACATGAACTAGGATAAAGTGTAGGGGAGATGACGTGGTGGTCGACGTAGACACGGGACGAAGCTGGGCTAGGGTCCGTTGCGCAGTGCGAGGTTTTGCCATCTCGACCAATCCAAACCCGCATTATTTTCCAACAAACAAACAACGCTAAATTGAAAGCTTGTAATTTTTTTTTGGCGACGTTTATGAAACAACCAAATAATAATTCAACGTATTCCCCCATCCACTACATAGGCAACAATGATTAGGTCAACGTTTGCAAAGAGTTTCCATAGGTTACTAAGTCATACCACATCCCCTTCACCCTCACCCACGCCACCGCCTTCGCATTTCTCCAATCCCAAGGAGATACCACCCACGTACTCCGAGGAAGTATTCCAACCCCAGCCACTAACCTCCCAACAAGCCCAAGCCAAAGCCCAGCAGCACCAACACGACCAATCGGGCTCACCACCCGTGATATCCACAGGGACAACCAGCACGACAGATTCCAAGACTACGCAGAAGCCCCACGATGGGTCGATCCGCGAGATCACGGCGTTGATAGCCATGTTTGCCCTCGCATACATCGCGATCGACAACTACACGGAGCGAATACGGTTGGACAAGCTCCACACGGAGACCACGGCGATCAACTTGAAGGCGCTACAGATCCAGCAGGTGAACTACCAGCGGGAGAAGCAGGCGCGGGAGGTGAAGATGTTGCAGGAGCGCAAGGAGTTTCGTCGGCGTGACTTCAAAATGGGACTCCATGTCGCGTTACTCCGTAAACAGTTGGTCGATTTGGGGTACGAGCCGGTGGATATCGATGCGGCCATTAGGGAGTTTGAGAAGAACGTCAAGCAGGATAACTCAATTAAACACGTGAATAACCAGTACTTGTGGCTAGATGATAAGTCAGGTATGTATGAACATGGACTACGGATGTGATTGGACGTCGATACTAACTAACTACTTCTAGATCTCAAACCGTACCTTCCTGACCCGGTGGAGTACGATAAGGCTAAAAAGAAAAAATAGACCCTGAAACTAGGGTTTTCATCCAAACATATTTCTTCATAATACATATTTTGCATCATGTGCACGCACACATACACACTAGACACCGCGGGCAGTATAAATTCTGGAGTACCGAAAAATTTTCTTTTCATAGTTTGCTTCCTCTTTTTCTTCTTCATCAATGTCTTTAATTTGTTGGCACCCATTAGAGTCACGGACTGTATGATATTACTTCTACATATAGTCTTATAATCACCATGAGGGTTATTTTCGTGCTCGGGTTTCGCCATAGACGAAATGTTTTTACCAACCTTTAAATGCTCGTGTCTTTTCGAATCATGTTGAAATGACTATGCGGTTCTAAACATACATTTAATTTTTACTCTTGTCTATTAGTATACGGCTTTGTATGAGCTGATTATGTCCTCGGTGAGGTTCAACGCCTTGATGAATTTCGTGCTGGGCGTGTCATCTGTGTCCATGTCATCGCTCGATGAGTTTGGCAAGATGAGGATTTCACCATTGGTTATTTTGAAATGGATCAAGATCTCCTCTGCTTTGACGTTGCCTTCAAAGATCAACAGCAATTCACCGCTCTGTGAAAGGTTAATGTCTTCGATTCTCAACAAGAAGTAGCTTTCAGCATCGTTGAACCTTATGCCTTCAGTCTCGTGGGCGGCATTGTTGTTGTTATTGTTTGTGGATGCACTGCCGTTTGTATCGTTTTGCAAGAAACTGTCAAGGTCGATGTCATCTTTGTTATTCACAGGCTGGATAGTTGAGTAGTTTGCTGTTTCTGAAATAGCACTAAGACCTAAAATCTCTTCATCGGTCACGTCATCGGGTAATTTCAAAGACTCTTTTAGTTTCTGTTTGGCATCTTCTGTCAACTCCTTTTCGGTGGTAGCTATGCCCATCATTCTTGAACTTCTTCTTCTTTTGTTGTTAAATATTGGCACCTGTGTCAGCTTGTTGTTGATCACTGTGCGGATCAAGTTGGATAAGACAATGAAATTCCTCAATATTGGGATGATCTTTGGAACGTCTAACAACTGGTTGATATTAAACGACTTCAAGTTGACGAACTTATTAGGTATGCTGTTGCTGAATTGGAAAGACACGTTATTGGAATCGATATTCAACCCTTGTTCGAACTCTTCTCCGTTGTTGATCTTCTCAAAGACATCCTTCAATGGCTGTTCCTCTTCTCCTGTCGCATAGTCTAAAAGTCCAAGATACTCCAACACATAGACAGGTAAATATACCGAGTGATTCAATTCAAATTGCAAAGCCCACGCCGTGAAATTATCTCCTTCAACAACCAAAGGTTTCAACGTGTTTTCAAACTCGAATTTGTACTTGCCGTGCGATATCTCCCACTCTTGAAGCTGGTTGTCAATCAAATAGTCTACTTGGTTCGACCCGTCAACCACATTGAGTTTCAATTCGTAATTGTGTCCCACTAACAATTCATCTGTTGCTTTAGTCACTTGATACTCATGGTTTATAAACCTATAGTCTTTCCAGAAGTCAAGTGCCACTCCGAGTTTCTTACCATCATTCAACTTCACCTGTCCAAGGATGCCAAATTCTGGTTTCCAGTCTTCAGATTCTTTATCAATTTGACTTATTGTGTGCAACAACAATGCTATGGTTTCAATGTAGATGAACAATTCTGGGTTGTAATTGGCAAACTTGTCAATTGTAGCCAAATACTGCAAGTTTATCGGGAAGTTGCCCAACTTTGTTCCTTGTAAATTGCTCAACAATATCTCTTCGACTTGGCTTTTGGTTGAGTTAGGCAGTTTGGTTAAGAAAGTGACTGGGTTGTTATTGCAGTTCAACTTGACGTGTGTCAAGCCAAGTTCATCCTTATGTATCGTGTAGGGTTCACCAGTCTGGAGGTTATCGCTTCCATTTATGGACAACGAAAGATTGACTATCTTGGCATCAGTTTCAAAATCGATATCCAAAAGAATCGATGACGCAGCAATGGTCAATTTCTGCACGTTGGAGTTGTTTGTCGAGTCCTCCAATTGGAAACCCAAATTGTCCACAAACGTCTCGAGTTTCAACTGCTGTGCCAATCTCTGGATTAGTTCAACTGAGATTTGGAAGTTGGAGGAATAGTCATACAATAGTTGCAACGACCTGTCTAGCTCTGCGTTGAAGTTTGAACTCATTGTTGGTTGTTGGTTGTTGGTTGTTGTGGTTGTTGTTGTTTTGAGATCTGGTGGTGAAAAATCAATCTGGCAACCAACGCACTGTCAAGCGCTTTAAAGTTCTTTTTGTATGGGAGAAAAATTTTCTTTATACTTGAGAACCCTTCTACCACGAGCATCACCCAACCATCACCACAGTCAATCCTTTCATCATGTCATTAATAACACCCGAGATACTGGCCCTTATAGATCCAGTGGTGTCCACTTTGAAGCGTCATCAGATTGAAGGGGACAAAGAAATCGCCTTGACAATTACTCATTTATTGATGAAAGTCATATCTGTTGCAAGATGGTCTAACACCTACGATTTAATCGAACTTATAAGACAAGTGGGCGTCACCATCCATAAAGCATACCCAAGAAGAGTCATACCTGATAACGTTGTCCGCAGAGTGTTGGCATTGATCAGAGATGAAATTGAACCAGAACAGCCAGCTCCAACAGCACTTCCAAACCCAACCAACCCTGCCGAAAGCAACCCAATGGTGAGCTCCATGTTTAGTTTATTATCGACAAACAACAGTGAAACCATCAAAGAACAGAAACAACCACAGCTGAAGAAACAGACTAGCGACATGAGATCGATCATTATACAGGGGATCAGAGATTTGGTGGATGAGATCTCGAATGTCAACGAAGGTATAGAAACCATGGCTGTTGATTTGATCCACGATGGCGAAGTCTTGTTAACACCAACTCCAAGCTCAGAAACCGTGATCCATTTCTTGATCAAAGCCAGTGCCAAAAGAAAGTTCAGCGTCGTGGTTACCGAAAACTACCCCAACGAAATCAAAGCTTCCCATAGATTTGTCAAAACATTAGCTAAACAAAACATCGAAACTATATTAATCCCAGACACAACTACTTATGCGATCATGTCAAGGGTCGGCAAGGTCATAATAGGCACTAACGCTGTCTTTGCCAACGGGGGTTGTTTGTCAAGTTCTGGCGTGGCTAACGTTGTGGAATGTGCTAAAGAACACAGAACTCCTGTTTTTGCCGTGGCAGGATTGTACAAATTGTCGCCATTGTACCCTTTTACAAGCAGCGATTTGATCGAGGTGGGCAATTCCGGTAAGGTGTTGAACTATGACGATTTCCAGTTGGTTGAGAATGTGGATGTCGTGACCAACCCATTGGAAGATTACATACCCCCTCAGCACATTGATATTTTCATGACAAACATTGGTGGGTTTGCTCCATCGTTTATTTATAGAATCGTTTTGGACAATTACAAACCCGAGGATAATAAGCTTGAATAAACATATGGGGAGCACTTGTTCTAATATACAGCTGATTTCTTCTTTTTTATGATTTTGATTTTTCTTGGCTTTGTAGTTGGTTGTCGTGACGCTCCATAATCATGAGCTGAATTCAACTTTGCCGTCCATGGTTTCATCATCTGTGTATTGAAGTTGTCGTCTTTTGAAATAGTAGGGAAACTTCCTCGCGAGTCTAGCCTCGAGTCGATCTTATTCTCATTAATTATTTCCAACTCTTCATCAATCAACGAGCAAATCTGTTCTATGGAAAGCAACTGTGGCTGGATATCTTCATCACTAGAAGTGTTGTAGAAGTTGGTACCCGTCACGTCGAACGTCGAGCTAAGCGTGATGACGTTTAGTGGGAACCCGTCGGTGTCTTCGGGGGCTTGCAAGCACGACACGAGCTCGTCTCGGGAAAACAAAGGTCGTTGTTCAAACATTTGGTTCGGGTTCTTCATCGAGTATTTCTGAAAGAAGGTCTGGAGTCGGTCCACTAGTATCTCGAGGTATTTGATCATTGGTGTAGGAATTGGGTGATGAAGAATTACAAAATATTTGCAGTTATTTTTTTTTTCCCTCTCCTTTTTGTTTTGCAACAATATCAATAATTTGTATTCAGACGAAACAAAACAATATACAAATTGCTAGAAGACCTATATAAGTGTACTGTCCTATAACCTTATTTAGAGCTTTTATTTGCACCAGTTTTGCCCTTGCCTTTGCCAACAGGAATATGGACAATGTGTTCATCGTCTGGGTGTTCCTTTGGCAAGACCAAGTCGATACCCTTTGGTGTAATGTCAGCTTGGATTTCAGCAGCATCGATAGGTTTGTCAAACTTGACGGTACTGTAGTAGCTCTTGGCAGCATGGCCACCTTCGTCGTCCTCTTCCTCCTGGGAAATGGAGATGATCAATTCATTGTCTTGCTTGTTGAAGTCAATGCTGACGTCTTCTTCGTTCAAATCGTCATCGGCGTAAACAACCAAGTACTTGTCTGGCTTCTCCTCGGTCTTCAAGTTGTCGTCGAACCCAACAAAGTACTTACCCAAGCTGAAGTTCTTCCAGAAGTCGTCGAAAAAGTCGTCTCCGGTGGTAACCAACGAGCCGCCGGATGGGTCGTAGATGGACAATTGTTGGTTGTTGCTTCCACGCTGTTGTTGTGGGCGGGATCTGCTGTATCCACTACCGGCAATTCTGCGTGGGTTGTAGTTTGGTGGGACCTTGTTGGTGTATCTTCTTGGTCTGTGGAACAAGTCGTCAAAATCGCGTTCAACGTTGTAGAACCAGGACATTTTCGTTATAGCTAATAGCTGTTTGATTGATTGGGAGGAGTCTGATGTAGTAGAAGCGAGAATTGAAACTAGACTTGGTGGAGACGAGTACTGATGTATTTATAGTTTTCTTTTAGGGGGGTTATATGGGTTGCGCATGATCATACTGCAAAATGAGAAAATCACTCAAAACTGGAGGCGCCATAGTGTTGACAATGCAAAAAGAAAAAGAAATGCAGCATAAACACCGAAAGATATATCAGGGATGGAAACAAAAAAATTTCCAAAACCTTCTTTCAGTTTCCAAAAAGTCACTCCACAGTTCATATGATAATATGGGTCACCCCTTCGTTACCAACTGTGTTGTTGCATGTAGTCACAGTTGTGGAGTCAATTGAGAAGTGTGTACAGGGCACATAGAAAAGAGCAAGCTTCTGAGTGATTCGAGTGATTTCTTTCATCCCCTGTATCAGCAGATAGGGGAACCCAATTTGTGGATCAATGGAGAAGATTCAATTGCGTCTTTCGGTGATTGGAAAGGGAGATGTTTGCATGTAGCTTCCAGAATTGAACGAGGCGTCGGCAAGAATAAAAAAAAGTGGAGAGGGAATCTTCTAGTTTGGTGATAATCGGAGTAAGCAACGTGATTGCTGTTCCTCGTGGCACAGATCAGAACTATGGTTAGGGATCTCAGGTTACAGGTCTAGTTTCGAATGAAGTGGGTATTTGAGCAATTGTGGCTGGTGCCAAAGCTGCAAAAAAATGTATCTAAGATTGACAAATTCCATCAGGACAAGCATAGTCACCGGCAACACGTGCTAGTCCACCAACGCCGCTACAAGTGCCTACCACCGAATTCATTTACCTTATACCGAGTGTACCTTAAAAAAAAGGGCTGTGTTATGATCCCTGGGGATATGTCGTGGAGTCGTGTACATCCTCCCAATAAGCGTGGACACACCAAAAAAAAACAAAAACCCAAAGAAAGAAAAAAAAAAAATCTTAGTAAGAAGAAAAATAAATAATAAGCTTAGTGTTAGTGTTTATGTTGTGTTTCCCTTGCTTAGGTTATTAAGAAAAATTATTACCACCCATACAAAGAATTTTTATCTTCTAGAATGGCACATCCAGGAAGACCAAGAGGTCGTATGAATAAGAAGACCTTGCAAGCTCAGGCAGCCGCTTCCCAAGCAGAACAACTCTCGCGAGTCCAACAATAACAGCAGCAAGCACAACACCAGGCACAGCGAGCGGCACAGGCACAAATGGCCAACAACAACCACCACCAACAACAACAACACACAATCAAAGAGGAGGCAGGCGTCCAGTTGCACGATGAGGCTGATTTGATCTCTTTCAGGAACGATGCATTGTTGAGATATATCACCAACCACGAGTACATTGAGAATGTCATGAGCAAGCTAATCCACAGCTCCAAAATTATCCCGCCGAGTTTGTACCCGCTCATACCAAAAATCAACGACTTTGAAAGTTTGAAGCCCGAGGATATTTATTTTGGGGATTTGGAAGCCATGAAGTACGTGGAGAATAAACTAGTTGAGAAATTGAACAGCATGAAGCAGGAATCTGACCCTTATTTCGAGAATTACTTGTTTAAGGATGAGAAATACAGGTACCAACGTGAGAGTATGGCGAAATTGGCAGAATTACAAAGCAATTTACACGATAGCGAATCTCTTGCTAAGTTGGAGTCCGAATTGGACGAGATGTTGAATGAATACAAGACAAAGTTCAACCAAGAATACACCAAGAAATCTGCAGTTTCCCAATACTCGATATCAATCGACAAGATATCGTCACAGATTGAAGTGACGTCCGCTCCAGATAACTACAATCCAAAACTGATCAACTCATTCATCAACATGAACAACAGCGGTGCAAATGAGTCTCAGAACAACAATATGGACTCTTCAAATAACGACAGCGGGAACTTTAACAACGAGGAGTTGAATGGCTTCCAGTTTAATGGCAATATTGATACTTCCAAGTTCAGTGGTTTCAACGGTATACCAATGAACCAGTTTGATAGTAACTTTGGCTTGTCGATGAACGATTCAAACAACGGCAGCACCAACAATGAAAACAATGAGAATATCAACGCCAATTCGAGTGCACCAACTCAAGGAATGACTTCACCGGAAAACATCGCTACCAACAATTCCGAAAGTAATATCAACACAAACGCCAGCAACAACGACAGTAAGAACAGTGAGAGCGATAGCAGCGAGAGCAATTCCGGTGATGACGACGATGGCAACGAAGATCAAGCAATGGAGGATGCCGATAATGGACCAGAAGCAGGGCAGAAACAGGAGAGCCAACCTCCACAAGACAATCCAAACCCATCCAATACCAACCAGGAAGACAATGACAACGACAACATCGCCACCACCGCCGCCGCCACCACTACTGCCACCAACAACAACGATGACCCTGATAATAACAGCAATGACTTAGATATGAATGATTTCTTCAATGAGAAGGGAGATGAAGATTTGAGCCACCTGGCCATGGTTGATGATGACATTGGAGACTTGTATAATTTCGAAACCGGAGGTGACGATGACAACGGACTAATTGGAGGTTCTGAGTTTGAACTGGACTTTTTGAGCCAGATTGATCATGGTATGGAATAGAGTGTATAGGTTTCACAACCAATAAGACGTGTAATATTATTATTGTGGTGGTGGTGGTGGTGGTTACCGCGACACTGATGGGTCGATCGGGTACCTAGTCCCACCCGAGGAACTGAGCCGGAGTTGTCGCCGTGTTGGCCACGGCACGGTACTAAACGGCACACGAGACGGCAGTTGAAAAAAAAAAGTTTAACCTGGAAGCTCAGCAGATGAAGAAGAAGAAGAACAACGAGAACAAAAGAAAGACAGGAAAAAACCATCAACAGAAATTTGTAAAATTTATTAAAACAAATCAAAACAACCTTCAGTCAAGCCTAACCAAAGCTGTTCCCACCCGCCGCATAGACAGCAAAACAGCTTTGAATTTGCACACTGATAATTGCTACCTTTAATTCTACCAGGGAAGAACTGTCTAGGTCACACGCATCTTCAATTTCTCCCCCCATCCCATTATTTCCCCTTCTTAACTTCCACTGGATATTTTCTTTCATGACAGTTATAATAACATAGCTTAGATTGCAATACAAAAACCCCCTCGACATCAAGAAAGAACCATCCCTCCATACACATCAGAAGAGAGTTCCCTGTTTTATACCACCTGATTCCCCTTTTTTTTTGTTTTCATTATTTATTTGTTTCCGTTGACACGCATATAACCTCATCATGGCTGACGAGATAGCTAGACGGTCCCCATCTCCGCCTCAACCACCCTTAGCCTCATTACACTCACAACCACAGCCATTTGCAAAAGACCCACGATTACAGCCCCCTACACGAAGTAGAATAAGGCAGCAGAAGCTAAAGTACACGTTTGTCGGGTACATCATTGTCTTGATATTTCTAGCCATCACGCAAGTCATTGGTGTGTTGTTCTTCAAAGAAGGCTTTTTGTTGTCGAGAAATGTCTTGCCTAATATTTCCACGTGCGAAGAGCAAGCTGACTGCATGGCTCCTCGGTTTGACAAGGCGATATTCTTGGTCATTGATGCATTGAGATTCGACTTTGTTATACCCATACCGGACTCCGATGAGTACTACCACAACAACTTTCCTATATTGTACGACTTGGCCAATTCCAAATCAGACAATGCCGTGCTATTGAAGTTCATGGCCGATCCTCCAACAACAACTTTACAGAGGCTAAAAGGGTTGACCACCGGTTCGTTACCAACGTTCATTGACGCGGGATCAAATTTTGATGGTGATGCGATCGACGAAGACAATTGGCTCTTGCAATTACACAAAATCAACAAAACAATAGCATTCATGGGTGACGATACTTGGAAAGCGTTGTTCAGTGAGTACATCCACCCTGACTTGCACTTCCCGTATGATTCCTTGAATGTCTGGGACTTGCACACGGTTGATAACGGAGTGATTGAACACATGTACCCTTTGATAACAAAAGAGAACTGTACCAAGTG
This sequence comes from Candida sp. AC06, assembly GCA_026724345.1. Taxonomy (NCBI): domain Eukaryota; kingdom Fungi; phylum Ascomycota; class Pichiomycetes; order Serinales; family Debaryomycetaceae; genus Candida; species Candida sp. AC06. The sequence continues at coordinate 17,901 of JAJSEA010000293.1, forward strand.
GGATTTACTAGTTGGCCATTTCTTAGGAGTCGATCATGTGGGACATCGTTACGGTCCACGCCATTATTCCATGAAGGAGAAGTTGAACCAGATGAATGACGTCATCAAGCACGTAATTGACAATTTGGAAGACAATACCCTTTTGGTTGTCATTGGTGACCACGGTATGGACTCAACCGGTAACCATGGAGGTGACTCTCCCGACGAGTTGGAAAGTACGTTGTTCTTGTATTCGAAGAACAAGAAGTTCTTGAAGAAGGAGAAGTCACACTACGATACAAGCAACTTGGGGAAAAACTATAGATCCGTTAACCAGATTGATTTGGTGCCTACCATGTCTTTGTTGCTTGGGTTACCAATTCCATACAACAACCTTGGGTTCCCTATAGATGAAGCATTTGGCAGCATGAAAGAATTATCAACGGCATCTCAAAAGACAATTGATCAAATCAAAAAATTCAGAAGAGACACTCCAAGTTTGTCAGATTCACTACTTGAGGAATACGACTCCTACAATTCAAACTATGACACATTTAGCGCATCCAAGAAGCATTTTGCAGAGTTAATAGAGCAGGCAAAGTTGTATCAATATCTTTCGTTGGAACAATGCAAAGGATTATGGGCCACTTTTGATTTGAGATTTATTGGTATTGGTCTCGGCATTTTGTTCCTTTCGTTGACGTTCATGATTACATATTCTCGATCCATCCCAGCCGTGAGAGTGCTGACAATGTCCTTTGAGTTCATTGGGTCCGTCATAGCCATGTCCATTATGGGATTAGTCCTCAGTTTTTCCATTTTCATTGTGTTGAAACCTGGTGATTTCACTTTAAACATTTGTTTGTCGATAGGTGTTGCATTAGGAATGGTTATTGGGTTCTGGGCACCAATCATGGACAGATTCAGCGTGGGTTTCCTTTGGCACCAAACAATTGACTTTTTCTTGTACAACTTCAACTCGTGGTCATTCATGGGCATTGTCTTTGTTATTTTCCATTGCTTGATATTTGCATCCAACTCGTATGTGGTTTGGGAAGACAAGATGGTGCTGTATTTCTTGTTGACTTTTGGTGGCACTTGCATTTACGCCTGTTACACCAACAGCAAACTTCTGCCAAAAGCCAAGATATTGGCGCTTCTGCATGCCATCACGTTTACCATTTGCACCAGAGTAGCTTCCATGATCAATTTGTGTCGTGAAGAACAAAGACCATATTGTACACCAACATTCACAACTACTTGGTGGTCGGTATTATTGTTGCATCTCGTGGCTTATTTATTACCAGCGTGCATCAAATCTTTCTACGATTTGTCAGACTCCTACCACTCTGCCGCTCCACTATGGGTAGGCACGGGGTTGAAGTTCTTGTTATTCATGAATGCAGTGTATTGGACGTTTGAGTACGTTGGCTCAAATGAGTATTTCAGCAAGATCAATTTATTCATTGGTGCGTCTTTGCTTACGTCGTTCAAATTGGCCATTGCCAGATTGGTCTTGTTTATTTCCTTGGTGTTGGCCAATTTCAGCTGGTCCAGAGGTCCATTGTGCGTCAAGTTGGAGTTGTCAAACAGTGCTGGCAATATCACAGACATTGACGACACCGATGAGGATGAATCTTCTGATAGCGAAGCCCCCAACAGCAAAACTGCTACTATCCTTGGATACGGCAATGTTTATGGGTCATCATACTTTTTGTTGGTTTTGAATTTTGCTGTTGCAATCATGTTGGCGACCAGACCAGTTGGTACATTATCATTGAGCTTGTTGATTGTGCAAATACTATCGCTATTAGAGATACTTGATGTCTTGGCAATCAGAAAGAATTTGATTACGCCTATAGTCTTTGGGTTATTAGGATACCAGCATTTCTTTAGCACGGGTCACCAAGCAACCTTGCAATCGATCCAATGGGATTTTGGATTCATGACTACTGAGACAATCGTGTTTCCATTCACTCACTTGAACATCTTCTTGAACACGATAGGACCGTTTTTCATACCAGCCTTGGCCATCCCATTAATCACCATCTGGAAGATCGTGCCTTCCTCAAAGCCAATCACGCTCTTGTCGCAAATCATCACCAACATCACCACCCTTATCACCTACCATTTATTCACGGGGCTCAGTAGCTTGCTATTTGCTGCTCATTTCAGAAGACATTTAATGGTGTGGAAGATCTTTGCTCCTAGGTTCATGTTGAGCGGGATCTTGATTATTAGTTTGAATGTGTTTCTCATTTTTGTCACTTTGTGGTTTGGAACCGGTCGGATATTATCCCAAATTAATAGAATCTTTGGCAAGTAAATCGCAAGTCATATTTAAACATAGAGATTATATACAAAGTACTACAGTTATCATTTAGTAAGTGCATTATCAATTGGTAGTTAGTTCCTCACCACATTTGTCTTGTGAGAGAGAACCAAGATTCCTTTTTTTTTGCTTGCCTCGCTTTTGCCCTTTTTCTTGTTCCCAACGAACAGCACAATCAGATCGTGTGAATCTTAGAGGACCAAGACTAAGACCGATTACCATAAAAAATCCCACACGAACTCATGCTATGGTATTGAAAGTGCTAAGAAAAAACCTATTCTACATCACATGGGTGCTACCACTCCTACTACTACTACCGAGCCACACCGTAGCATACTCACCCTACAACTCATCCTTCACGCCGGATCATATCCGATATCTACAGAATGAGACCCGAGCACTCTTGACCCACTCATGGGATTCCTACATGAAGTTTGCCTTCCCCTATGACGAAATCACACCGATAACGTGTCAGCCCTACGGACCGGACTGGGACGACTTCGAGGACACGGTGCGCAACGACGCCAGGGGAAACATCTCCCTGATGGTGTTGGACAACTTGGATACGTTGATCATATTCGAAAAGTGGGACGAGTTGGAGTACGTGTTGAAGTACTTGAGAGACAACCAATGGGTGATGTTCGAACAGGACACGATCGTGCAGGTATTCGAGACGAGTATCCGGCACTTGGGCGGGTTGTTATCGGCGCATTTGTTGTTGACTGACGTGACGAATAAGAGCAAGTTGCCCGAGAAGTACGGCAGGTTTGAAAAGATCTGTGATAAATACGATGGGTTCTTGTTGAAGATGGCGCATGACTTGGGGATGAAGTTGATCCCTTCATACAAGACAAAAACGAACATCCCGGTCCCGAGAATCAACCTCAAGGGAGGACTATCGGTAGTGCCACCAAGACTACAGAAAGACGCATGTACTTCTGGCGTGATGACGCCGGTGTTGGAGTTTACGTTGTTGTCGAAACTAACAGGAGATTACCAGTTTGAGTACTATACCCAGTTGTCGTTTTGGAAATTGTGGTCCCTGAAACTGGAGTTGAACTTGTTGCCGATGACAATTGATCCCATTTCAAATTATTGGAAAGACAGTATCTCCGGGATTGGTGCTAACATTGATTCGTTCTACGAGTATGCTGCGAAGTCGTCGATATTATTCAACGATGATTACATGTGGTCTGTTTTCAAGACCTCATACAAAGCCTTGTTGAGCCATCTGGCACAAGGAGGCAAGGGCACAATGATTTTCCCAAACATAGGTGTCTATGACGGTGTCATATTTAGTGACTGGATTGACCTGTTGGGAGCATTTTGGTCAGGTTTGCAAGTGCTAACAGGACAGCTCGAGGATGCAATCAAGACACACATTGTCTACTTGAAAATATGGGATTACTTTGATCTGATTCCTGAGCGATGGAAATATAACCATAACAGCATCAAGAACAAGAAGAAGAAGTTCAGAGCTGAAGATTCGATAGATTTGGAGTGGTACCCTTTAAGGCCGGAGTTTATCGAATCGACGTATTACTTGTATCGTGCCACAAGAGACCCCATGTACTTGCAAATTGGAGAGCGGGTGTTGAATTTGTTGAATGACAAATATAAAGCACCATGCGGGTTGAGTGGATTGCAGGATGTGAGAATCAACTTGAGACAGGACGTGATGGAATCGTTCGTCGTGGGAGAGACACTCAAGTACTTGTATCTTTTGTTTGACACGAATGATGAAATATTTTTGCATGACAGTAGCGTCATGAATAACAAGAACTGGATATTCTCAACTGAAGCCCATCCGTTATGGTTGAGTAAAGAAATGGATGTGCTTGGTGATAGCAAGGATTTGAACGAATCGTTCAGCAAGAGAATGTTCAACAAGTACATTTCCAAGTCTACAAAGGATTTAATTGATACACCCAATGCATCCTTCATCAGAAACATCACGTTGCCAACACCAAGGTCATTTGAGATTGAAAGCAGCAGTGATATATCACATATTGCCAAGAGGGACCCCTTTGCTGGTAGATTTGAAATGTGCCAGTTAAACCCATGGACAAAATCCAGTAGTTCGTTTCTTGAGTCGAGCTATTACAAGTGGCCATATTTATTCAATGCCGATTATGCATTTGCGAAATCATTAAAGAAACCAAGATACTTGAACCAGACCAACCTCGATGGCAGTTATGTCGAGTTGACGAAAGATTTCTACGACAAGTTCACCATGTTTGGCGACGACAGCGCTTTAGTTTGTCCTCGAATGGCAACGACATCCATCTACGAAGTTTTCTGGGGAGACATCAAACAATCAGGATACGTGGAGATATCAGAGATTTACCACACCAAAAAAGTGAAGGATTCAATCATGGCTCCTGGCGATTTATGGATCCCTGAACTAGACGCGTTGCGTGTTGTCTTGGAAGAGTTGGT
>JAJSEA010000294.1:0-22649 GCA_026724345.1 Candida sp. AC06
TTTCTTTTGCTTAAGCCCAAGTCTCAAACACCCTAGCTTGAAACGAATATCAATGGGCAAATCGAATGGCTTCTCCATAGCGGTTTCTCTCTGGTCCATTGACAATCCTTCCAACACCTCAAATCGTCTTTCGTTGTCATACTCCAAATCTTCATCATCAGACCACCAAGTTTCATTCGTTCGGTCTTGAATCCACCTTGATGTTAATTTCAACACATTCAACCCCATTCTCCAGGAGTGGTTCTGTAGATGCAACTCTAATAGAATATTCAATTCCGCCCAATCAAACTTGGGGTACACTTCGCCCGACTCCTTATTCGGATCAATGTTGTTGTCCAAAACTTTCATATACAAGTTGATAGCATCGTTCAAACGCTTTTGTTCCAGGTACACCGAAGCCAAATACTTGATAATGTTTGCGTCTTGCGGATACAACTGTCTGACCTTCTGGAAACCTTCCAACGCTTTACCAAACTGCTTCCTCTCTTGGAATAGGAGTGCTCTTTGCAATATGAACTCACAGCTCTTTTTCACGTCCGAGGTGATTGCTCGGCCATAACAATAAATAGCCTGGTCAATGTGTCCCAAGTCAGCTGATAATTGCGCCACCTGTCCCCAGAACTCGGTATCCCATGGATGGATATTGGCTGCCAAGAACCAATAACTGCAGCACTTGTTGTAGTCACCCTGGGCTTGGTAAATTTCACCCAAGGCTTTGAAAGCTGTGAAACTTTTAGCATCCTTCTTGATGACTTCCAAGTACAACGACTTGGCCGTGTCAAAATCCTTCCTAACGAATGCTTCGTTTGCCTGGGATAAATTCGACCTCACTTCTGGGTCCAATTCTCTATTGTCCGCTCTCATCATCTTACGCTTGTAATAGTTCTTGGAGCTCTTGCTGATCTTCTCCCTTCTGTTACGAACTCTGAAATTGCTTGCCCCTTTCAATGCATCTTTGAAGTTATAGTTCTCATCATAGTCGTCGTCAGCCTCACCGTACTGCTGCCTCTCGTCTTCCTCTTCAGATGTGGATAAGATGTATTCGTCTTCGGAGTCATCAGATTCATTATGGAAGTCAATGTGTTTCTTGATGTCTTCCAATTCTTGATCGTAGATATCGTCTTCTACTTCTTCCTCCTCCTCGTGTTCAGGTGGTCTCGACGACGCCCTTGTTGCTCTCCTTGTTGACATTGGCGATGAATTGGTTGCAGCAGCGTAGGAATAAAGTAAACAAACGGTTGTAAAGGTTTTCCCTTTTTTTTTCTGTCGTTGTTGTTGTTCTTGCTGCGCACTTTAGAAGCTGGTGGTTCGAATCACACCGAGTTCGAATGACAACCAATAGGGAGTATTCTTACGTTAGACGCCATTCAGGGGTGTGGAGAACGCTCCTGACGATTACGTGATCGATATAGTGCTGTGGCCACAATCAGCGGAGCTCACGGAGCGATCAGGGGGGTTACATCGTTATCAACCCTTGAATTGTTGAGCTAAAGTACACGCCAACAAAGACTCACAGTCATAGCAATGGGTAACCATTCTCTAGTGACTCAACCACCTGATATTTTGGCAATTGCAGCTCACACACACCTTCTGATGAAACCCAGCAGTCGCATATTATTATTATTTTTTGGTCCTTGTCTACGTTAGATGGGTTTATTTTTCTTGGGGGTAGATTGGTTAATGTATGTACTGGAGTGAGAGCATCGTTTACAGTATGATGGCAAGCGAGCGCCAGAAAAAAAACAAAAGGGATTCTTGTTCAACTTTTGATATTCTTCCCCTTACCATCAATATCATCCCTTCGCTATTCTACAATAGAAACCTTAACATATAGACCCTTTACTTGAAAACGCACACCCACGCACACACCCACATTCACGTTCACATCACATCACAGACTATAGCCACCCATGTCATTGAGAAAAGCAGCCCTTTCGAAATCCGATTTACGAGACCTTGAGAAAACCACACCATCAGCGTCACCGTCTGTGGTGAACTTAACAGAGCCCGAACTATACGGTATATACAAGAATGACGACAACATTAGCAAAGAATTTGTGGAAGACTCGTCTGAGATTGAAAAGATAAAGTCGAGAGAGGTTGAAGAGAAGGTGCAAACGGAAGACAAGCACGAAAACTTGGTACTTGTTGTAGTGTTTGGGCTTTTGTTTTGTATATTCATCTATAGGAAGTTCATTCAATCGTAACGACGTACTGTATATAAGGTGTTGAATTGAAATACATACAAAATACCACAATCGTGAGACATTGGCTTCAAGAGCAAAACAAATCACATGCCAAAAGGCAAGAAGAGAAGTGTTATTGTGGAGATGTAACTGTTATCCATACAACGCTTTTGTTATTCTGCAGTAGAACTTTGTTATACACAGAGAGAGGGTAGTTTCCTGCATGAGCGACATCAAGAAGAAGAAAAATAATATGACATTGTAGAAGTAGGGAAGGGTAACTTGAACATTCATGCAATAAACCAGATCCTTTTGATCTGCGGGTCCTTTGTCCGACATTGTCCCCCATTGACTGTGAAAACCATTCCCCCCATTGAGTTGAGCGGATAGCAGTGTACATAAGTTGGGGGGACATCATCGACGGATAATTTTGAGTCATGGTGGGATAAGTCCGAAAACCATTCTGTCGTGCAGCGTGTACATCTTTTTAAACTTTATGTGTGGAGAAGCTGAGAAATGTCCACATTATTTTTACCCCACTAAATTGCAGTAGAAGATAGGCTATTCCCCTCAATGAAACAAGAAAAACTACAACCGAGATTACGGTGTATAAAGGCTACCAGTTCTTACGAGATGTGTGTTGGTACACCAGCCAACAACTATCTACTCCACCACTTGCATATACAGAGTTTTATGATCCATGCGTGTGTGTATCTCTCTCCATCCCGAGGAGCGTATCTTGGAGTTTTTTCCCACGAGTTGGGGGGCCGTTTCGCGACGCATGGGCCAGGGGAGCGGATAATTTGCCCGTCGACCGGAACAAACAAAAGAGAGAAAAAAAGAAGGGTCAGTAAGACACAGACAAAAGTATGTGGTCGCAGATACCGAGGAGCAAAACACTTGCAAATTTAACTTGCCGACTGGCAAGTCTGGCTCTAGTTTGAGTGCTTGCCCCAGACAATACACTAGTTGTTATTAGCCAAGCAGCAGCGCTATTTTATTCTTCTTGTTACCTCTTCTTCTGCCTTATTTTTTTTTTTCTTGTTTGCCGGAATCAGTCGCAACGGACAGGATTAAGTAACAATAGCCTGCCCTCTGTATAAGAACCACACACTTTCCCATCCTTTTCTTCAAAAACTTAAACAGTTTTCTTTTTTTTTTATTTATTTATTTATTCATTCCTCATCCTCAGTTACATATTCCTGAATCATAACCAATGCCAGCATTATTCAAAGATTCTGCCCAACACATACTTGACACCATCAAGTCTGAACTCCCACTTGATCCCCTCAAAACCGCATATGCTGTGCCGCTTGAAAATTCAGCCGAACCAGGCTACTCTGCCATCTACAGAAACAAATACTCCATCGATAAGTTAATTGATACCCCATACCCCGGCTTGGACACCTTGTACAAGTTGTTTGAGGTTGCCACTGAAGCATACGGTGATAAACCATGTCTTGGTGCCAGAGTCAAGAACGCCGATGGCACCTTTGGAGAATACAAGTTCCAAGACTACAACACCATTCACCAAAGAAGAAACAACTTCGGGTCAGGTATTTTCTTTGTCTTACAGAACAACCCATACAAGACCGATTCTGAAGCCCACTCCAAGTTGAAGTACGACCCAACAAGCAAGGATTCCTTCATCTTGACAATCTTCAGTCACAACCGTCCTGAATGGGCCTTGTGTGATTTGACCAGTATTGCCTATTCCATCACCAACACCGCTTTGTACGACACTTTGGGTCCCGACACCAGTAAGTACATTTTGGGTTTGACTGAGTCGCCAATTGTCATCTGTTCCAAGGATAAGATTAGAGGTCTTATTGACTTGAAGAAGAACAACCCAGACGAATTGTCCAACTTGATTGTTTTAGTGTCCATGGATGACTTGACCACCGCTGATGCCTCTTTGAAGAACTACGGTAGTGAACACAACGTCACTGTTTTTGACATCAAGCAGGTTGAGAAATTGGGTGAGATCAACCCATTGGACCCAATCGAGCCAACCCCAGACACCAATTTCACCATTACTTTCACCTCTGGTACCACCGGTGCTAACCCAAAGGGTGTCTTGTTGAACCACAGAAACGCTGTCGCTGGTGTCACTTTTGTGCTCAGTAGATACGATGGCCATTTCAACCCAACAGCTTATTCTTTCCTTCCCTTGGCCCACATTTACGAAAGAGCTAGCATCCAGTTTGCATTGACTATCGGTTCCGCCATTGGATTCCCACAAGGTCCATCTCCATTGACTTTGATTGAAGATGCCAAGGTGTTGCAACCAGACGGTTTGGCTTTGGTTCCTAGAGTCTTGACCAAGTTGGAAGCTGCCATCAGGGCACAAACTGTCAACAATGACGAAAAACCATTGGTTAAATCGGTCTTTGGAGCTGCTATCAACGCCAAGATGGAAGCACAAATGAAAGAAGAAAACGAAAACTTCAACCCAAGTTTCATTGTCTATGATCGTTTGTTGAACTTGTTGAGAAAGAAGGTTGGTTTGCAAAAAGTTACCCAAATCAGTACCGGAAGTGCTCCAATCTCTCCATCAACTATTCAATTCTTGAAAGCTTCCTTGAATGTCGGTATCTTGCAAGGTTACGGTTTGAGTGAATCATTTGCTGGATGTATGGCTTCTTCCAAATTCGAACCAGCGGCAGCCACTTGTGGTCCTACTGGTGTCACCACTGAAGTCAAGTTGAAGGATCTTGAAGAAATGGGTTACACTTCCAAGGATGAAGGTGGTCCAAGAGGTGAGTTATTATTGAGAGGTCCACAAATCTTCAAGGGATATTTCAAGAACCCTGAGGAAACTGCCAAGGCCATTGACGAAGATGGTTGGTTCCATACTGGTGATGTTGCCAAGATCAACGACAAAGGCAGAATTTCCATCATTGATAGAGCAAAGAATTTCTTCAAATTGGCTCAAGGTGAATACGTTACCCCAGAGAAAATCGAAGGTTTGTACTTGTCCAAGTTCCCATACATTGCCCAATTATTTGTCCATGGTGACTCTAAGGAATCGTACTTGGTTGGTGTTGTCGGATTAGACCCAGTTGCTGGTAAGCAGTACATGGAGTCGAGATTCCACGACAAGATCATCAAGGAAGAGGACGTTGTTGAGTTCTTCAAGTCCCCAAGAAACAGAAAGATCTTAGTGCAAGACATGAACAAGCTGATTGCTGACCAATTGCAAGGTTTTGAGAAGTTGCACAACATCTACGTTGACTTTGACCCATTGACGGTCGAAAGAGGCGTCATTACTCCAACCATGAAGATCAGAAGACCACTTGCTGCCAAGTTCTTCCAGGATCAAATCGATGCTATGTACAGCGAAGGATCATTGGTTAGAAACGGTTCTTTGTAGATATGAAGATGTAGATTATTTATTACTATATATTCGAAATACTGAGTTTTATGATTATCCAGTCGTGCGAGCCTGCCAAAAAGTGGAACGTATTTTTCTTTCTTAAAAGTCGTGCGAATCTGCCTAAAAGTGGAACGCATTTTTCCCAGAACTTTTCATTCCCAATTTAGGCCATACATGCGGCATCCCCCAAACCAAACCAAACCAGACCAAACCACCATCATCATCATCATCTCCATCACTAGCAATCTCCAAGCATGGTCAGAATCAAACACAGGTACATTCTCTTCGACATACTATACCCGCCAACGCCACCCGAGTCCAACAACTCCAACACTTCCCGTGACGAGTTCTTTTCCTTTTCGGAGTCCCAACAAACAGCCCTTCTCCAACTCCACCAGTCCTCGCCATCCCGCATCAACACCAAGTCGTTACTCTCGGCGGTGCGGAAATCGCTCCAGGAGTACTTCGGGGACTCAGGGGCCGGACGAGCGGGCGGAAGCGTGATGGTGAAATACTTTTCGAATCGGACGTCGACAGGGATCTTGCGGTGTGATCGAGAGCAGAGCGATTTGGTCGTGGCGGCGCTTGCGTTGGTGACGCGGATAGAGCAGGTGAGGGTCGTAGTGAGGTGTCTACATGTGAGTGGAACTATAAAGAAGTGTGAGGAGTATTCTATTGACAAGACACGAGAGTTGATCAATGTGATTAGGAGTAATAGCCGAAAGGTGGATGATTATATCTCGGAGATGAGCGAGATTAAAGCGGTGCAGGAGGATGATGATGATGATGAGGAGGAGGAAGAAGAGGTGGTGGATGAACTAGATGATGATGGAAAGTCGACATGAAGGAGTCCATGACCGGGGTACCGTTGTGTTTGTATTCTTCGAATTCGGGGATGTTGCCCATGACAGCAGTTAGTTCACCGTTGGGTAAGGTTGTGGTGTTCAAGACAAAGTTATAGATGACCCCAAGGCTCAGCGTAAAGTATAGCTCTTTGAATGTATAGACGTCGTTGGAGTCGGTGATTTTGCCGAGGTTGGATAACGTGACTGTAAATCGAGTCTCATTATTGGCAACTTTGTTCTTAAAGTATTGCCAGATGTTTGCAAATTTGATCAATCCGATCATCTGGAACGATCTCTTGGTTTTGATGTCCTCTGATAACGCCTTGTTGAACGTCTTCATTGCTTGTCTTTCGTCTTCGATGACTTGAGGAAAAATGATTGGCACGCCGCAGACCATCGTACCGTATGCAAAGTTCTGGATGTCCTCCGAGTAGTACCTTCTACCATTGACAGCAATCAATGAGCTTGTGTGTTCGGCTGAGGATTTAACACTCTGGAAGACAGTCTCCTGCAACGATTTCAAACAGATAATGTCAATATACGCTGTAAGAGTGACTCCAATGGAACGACAGTACTTGGAAATCTCTGCAACTTCACCGGGGCTCAACTTTAAAAACCTATAATGTCCCTTCAAGTTCTTCTCCACCGGCTTGTCAGTTTTGAAAGTTGGAGGACCAGGGGGCCAGAAGTAGTTCATGACAGTTGTGTACAACGGAACGAATTTCATGCAGATTGCGTTTGCAACAAGCCAGGTTGACGGCGTGAACAAATCGGTTAACGTATCCGCAGGAGGCATGATTTCTGCAGGGAGGTTCTGTAAATCCCTCTTGTAGTCAAACAAGACTTCGATGTATTCCTCCTTGGCTAGCGACAACTCCTTGGCTAAGTCTTTCTGAAATTGCACCCCTGATAACCCATCGAAATGTGCATGGTCATAGCAAACACTGATCAATTGTTCTCCGTCTGACTCCTCAAAGACAAAGACTTTCCATAGCGGCAAAGTCGAGACGTTCATGGTGAATAAGAAATCATTCAAGAACCCCATGGTCTGACCGCCAAACTTGTCTATCTTCTCATAAGTGACAACATCGTCGAACCTAATGGAATCCACGATTCTCACCTCGTAATTGGTTCCATTTGCAACAGCATCGTCTTTGTCAGCGTCACCTACTCTGAAAAAGTTCTGAGCAAACCAGCTATTCTTCTGGATCAAGGAATACAAGGCATTTGACAACAAGGCTTTAGACACGGGTTTGGCGTGTTTCACGGAGATGCTGAAATTGGAAGAGTACTTCTCCACTGTTCGGCAAATGTAGAGTCTTTCGTTGAACTCCGGCTTTCTTGTATGTTGTGGCTGGACCATGGTTCCTTACGGGGGTCGACTTGGTGTTGGATTGCAAAAAGGGTTCTGACTCACCTTTTTTTTCCTGGTTTCTCTGTTTGGGAGTTACTGCCAATGAAAATTAACACGGCGGAGGATTTATTGTTTCCGGGGGTTATGTCCGCCGGACCCCTTTTGGCAGGGCCGGATTTTTTTATTAGGAGTTGGTGCCGTATCACCAATTTACGTCTCGCGTAACAGCAAGGCATGAAGACACGGCTAGCTATGCATTGTCTTGCAGAGCGTTATACAAGTGGATGCTAATCCTTCTTAAGAACAATCAACTGGATGCAACAGTTATTTAAGGTTGTGAGGGCTAGGCCGAAAAAACAAGACTCACCAGTAAGAGTGGGTTATGTAATCGCATTTTTTTATTCACTTGTTGTCTAAGTGCATTTCCTACTGTTAGGGGAAAAGTGACTGCCACCTGACCAACCAACAATGGGCAACTGTTGCATAGATTTTTATTAGCCATATCTTTTTTCACAAATGGTTTGCCAGATCAAACGAAGTAGTGCCACTCCTGCTTTAGCCAAACCGCCATGCCAGACGTTGATTATACATTGTACTTGGTGACCGATTCCACCATGATCCCGGAATCCTCCACTTTCTTGAAACAAGTGGAGGCAGCCATCAATAACGGCGCCACATTGGTGCAACTCCGTGAGAAATCATTAACCACACGACAATTCATAGCCAGAGCAGAAGAAGTCCACGAATTGACAAAGAAGAGGGGCATCCCATTGATCATCAACGACCGTGTTGACGTTGCCCTTGCCATTGACGCCGAGGGTGTCCATGTGGGCCAGAAAGACATGCCTGCCAGGATTGCCAGACAACTCATTGGCAACGACAAGATCTTAGGTGTTACTTGTTCGTCCTTCGACGAAACGCAACAAGTTGTCGACGAAGGGCTTGCTGATTACGTTGGATTGGGCACGCTTTATCCTACGCAGACCAAGAAGGATTTGAAAGAGCCGGGTGGCACGGGTCCGTTGGGGATCAGAAAACTGTTGCAAGTTTTGAAGAAATACAATGAAGCACACCCAGATAAACCAATCAAATGTGTCGGTATTGGAGGTATCAACCACACGAATGCCGATAAAGTATTGTACCAGTGTTCGGTACCGGGCCAAAAACTCGACGGTGTGGCTGTTGTCTCGTGTATCATGGCAAACCCAAATGCCGCACAAGCAACGATCGACTTGTTGAAAGTGATCAACAGACAGCCAATTTGGGCTAACATCACAGACAACGGCACGGACGATTTGTCCTCCAAGATCAAACAATTGACACAGGCTCAGCCGTTAGTGCACCACATCACAAACAACACCGTTAAGAATTTCAGTGCCAATGTGACGTTGGCAATTGGCGCTTCTCCAATCATGTCTGAATTAGAGGAAGAATACGAGGAGTTTGCTTCTGGTATTCCAAACATTGCGTTGGTGTTGAACGTTGGTACTCCAACTGACGGATTGCTTAAAGTGTTCAAGCACGCCATATTGATGTATAACAAGTACGGCAAACCAATCTTGTTTGATCCTGTCGCTTGCGGTGCCACGCAGGCCAGATTGGAATGCAGCAAGAGCTTGTTGAAAGCGGGGCAATTCACCGTTATCAAGGGTAACGTGGGTGAAATCATGGGACTTTATAAATTGACAAGCAAGTATGTGGAGTCTGGAAACCAAGCATTGATGAGAGGCGTGGACTCAATTGTTGAGCACAGTGAGGAAGAAATCATTAGAGTCGGTAGAGAAGTTTCCGTCGATTTCCAAACCGTTGTCGTTATAAGCGGTGTCACCAACTACATCATCGATGGAGACAAACGTATTGCCAAGGTCAAAGGTGGCAACCCATTGATGGGTAATATCACGGGTACAGGCTGTTCCTTGGGAAGTACCATTGCGGCATTTTTAGGAGCCAAGGCAGATGGTAACCAAGGCACTGATGTTTTCAGTGCTACTGTCGGCGCTGTCGAACTTTACAATAAAGCTGGTTCGTTAGTTAACGCAGACGCATCGGGATCTTTCATGATTGGGTTCATAGACTCATTGTATAAATTGACTCATTAATAGACAAAAGACGATTAGAGACGGAATAATTAACCACCCTTGGAAAATACGATAAGGAATTAGCGGCACGATCCCCAAAGGCAACGTCGCCTACAAGCACGAGGCTGAGCTTTCCTTATCGTAACGAGATTCGGAATCGTATCGTTGTAAATTCCGCTCCAGAAGGGGTTCGTCGTGATAAGACTCGTATTTCGTTCCGCCATTCACGAAGTGGCGAATGCCACGGACGTCGTCTACAATATGCCATTCACGAAAATGTCTAAATTGATCTAGGTAATATTCACAAAAACTATATCGCGTTAGAAGCACAGCTGAACGGTCTTCCGTACAAACTCTTCTGATATGACCAGATGATACTCTGCACAGTGGAGTACAAACCGGGACCAAGGATGTACCAGCCCAAGGCAAAGATAATCACATTCAAAATGAACTCGGACTTGAAGAACCAATCGCCTTGTCTAAACAACTGAAGCAACGATATATCCTCGCCGGTTTTCTTGTAATGATAAAACTTCTTCAACTTGAAATACGCCAATGCCCAGAAGATAAACCCAAAGAAACAGGAGAACAAGGACGACATCAAACTTAACAAGTCGCTGAAGAACGGAATCACCTCGGCGACGATAAACGCAAGGATCCATAATCCGCCATTCAAGCTAATCCATACTAGCCAACCAGTGACCGTGTGGCTGTTTCTGTGGACGCTGTCCTTGCTGAACATGTGCTGGAAGACAAACTGTGCCGAGATGTTGCTGAACAAGGATCCAAGGAACACGATCGTTGGCACGGCGAAACTATACGCGATCTTCTTGTACTTGCCGGTCAATGAACCAAATGCAGGAGCTGTGATGTAGGCGTTTCCGACGTAGACGTAGATGATTGCTCCGACTAAGGCGTACGTGATCAATTCAATAATGGTAACCACGGTCAACGCCTTCTTGAAATCCCTAGGACGAGACATTTGGGATATGAATGACGGGTACGTGAGCTGTCCCGCAAACGTGAAAACGATATTCAACACGGCGGACATGATATTGACGTAATTCTGATCCTTTGGCCATGCTGTCCACACAACAGGTGTGCTTTCTTCGTATCCAAATGGGTGTTCCTGAATGCCTGCGAAAACCATAGCCAAAATCATGGCGATCAACATCGTTCCTGACGCAAAGTAAGCGACGCCAGACATGTGGCTGAAGGTTCTAGGCAAGGAGAAAAGGAAGCATGCGACGGCACTGACGACACCAAACACGACGGAACAGACGGTCTTGTTGTCGCTGATCGTGTTGAGGTACTTTTCCCCCACGAGAACGTGCAACGCTTGGATCAAAAGATTGAAGATCAAGAACGACACAGCCGTCAAGTGCCAGATCCACCGGGGACCAACTAAGTGCTGTCCAATGTCACAAATATCGATCAAATGAGGGTACGCAGCGCAGTAGTCCGCGACAATCAACCCGGTGTAGAAACACAAAAGCGACACGACGACGGTGACGATTAACCCAAGCCCTAACCCCAAGACGGAGTAACTCCATGGGAACGACAACGTGGCAAGGCAGATGTACTCACAGAGCAACAACCCGGCGGTTTTCTGCCATGAACAGTTCCTGTAGCTGATATCATGCTCCTTGTCCTCTTCGATCTCCTTCTTCAAGTACTCGTCTGTGGAGATGGACGAGTCGTCGAGCTGCTCAACATAAAGTTTACTTTCTTCTTTGAGTGACATATTTTCCCCACACCAATAATGACAAAATGGAAGTTGTGTGTGTGTCGCTGTTGTGTGGTGTCCCCAAAAAAGGAAAATGAGGTGAAATTCCACATTTTAAATAGCTATTCCATCTCATAACGCTAGTTGATTAAGGTGTATATCCTTTGTCTTAGTGCTCATTGTGATAAGAATAACATTAGCAAAACGGAATAACTAACCGCAGTGGGACAATAGGTGTGGGTGTAGTTTGGCAGGCGCATAATCCAGCGAAAACTCCTGTACAGGAGGCGAACAATGCATGTTATCTTTTTTTTATTTCACTCACTTTTGCCATACATATTTCCTGTTCCCCCGAACGCTAGCAATTTAGCTTACATAATAGCTACTTATCATTTCAAGTTAATTCCTTGATGGGGGAACTAAAGAGCTGCCTTGGCATGTTATTGTTGAATTCCGCGCCAACTATTTGACTAGTTGATGCAATTACAGAGAACAGGTACACTCTTCCTGAGGGATAAATACGATAAGCACTCCCGATTCCGTTCACTAGCGGCACTTATCTCATCGACCGAAGATAATGATATGGAAATCACGAACATTCTATTGAAAACAAACACAAAGCTAGATAGCGTTGGAAACACAACTGAAAGGTCTTCCGTATAAACTCTCCTCGTATGACCAAATAATACTCTGGATCGTAGCATACAACCCAGGACCAAGAATGTACCAACCCAACCCAAAGATAATGACATTCAAAACAAACTCTATCTTGTTGAACAAGTTCCCCTCTCTAAACAACTGGAGAAGCGACGTCTCCTCTCCGGTTTTCTTGTAGTAGTACAACTTTTTCAACTTGAAGTAGGCTAATGCCCAGAAGATAAACCCAAAGAAACAATCAAATAGAGACGACATCAAACTCAACAAGTCGCTGAAGAACGGGATGACTTCAGCAATCACGAAAGCGATTATCCATAATACACCGTTCAACCCAATCCACGTTAACCACCCAGTGACCGTGTGGCTGTTCCTGTGGATACTGTCTTTGTTGAAGATGTGGTGGAACAAAAACTGGGACGAAACATTGCTGTATAAAGACCCAAGGAAGATGATTGTTGGGAGGGCAAAACTGAAGGCAATCTTTTTAAAGTTGCCAACTAAGGAACCAAATGCTGGAGCAGTGATGTAGGCGTTGCCAATGTAGACATAGACGATACTGCCTGCCAAAGCAAAAGTGACCAACTCGCAAATAGTAACGACGACTAAAGCTTTCCTGAAGTCTTTTGGTTGCTTCATTTGGGAGATGAACGAAGGGTACGTGATCTGACCAACAAAGGTATAAACTATGTTCAAGACACCAGACATGATATTGACATAGTTTTCGTTTTTTGGCCAAGCGTGCCAAACAACAGGGGTGCCTTCTTTCTCATACCCGTAAGGATGGTCCTGGATACCAGCAAACACCATGGCCAATATAACAGCGACAAACATGGTTGCGGCTGAGAAATAACCCACGATGGACATGTGACTGAATGTTCTAGGCAACGAGAACACAAAACAGGCAATGGCACTCACGACACCAAACACAATGGAGCATATGGTCTTGTTATCACTGATGGTATTGAAATACTTTTCGCCGACAAGCACATGCAACGCCTGGATCAAGGTGTTGTTCAACAAGAACGCGACAGCGGTGACGTACCAGACCCACTTGGGGCCAACTAAGTGCTGGCCGATATCACACACATTAGTCAAGTGAGGATAGGCAGCACAGTAGTCGGCGATGATCAAACCGGTGTATAGACACAATAGGGAAACGATAACAGTAACGATCAAGCCAAGTCCCAAGCCCAACACGGAATAACTCCATGGGAACGACATAATGGCGAGACAGATGTACTCGCTAAACAACAACCCTGCCGTCTTCTGCCAGGAACAGTTTCTGTAGTTGATATCATGCTCTTTCTCTTCCTCGATCTCCTTTTTCAAGTAATCGTCGGTGGAGTAGGAGTATTCATCTGTGTGTTCAAGCTTAAGCTTGGTGTCCAGTTCTCGCGACATGGTGGAAGTTCAACTGCGAAAAAGTAAAAAAAAAGCAACAAGGGCTTCGTAACAAGTGACAGAAGGTCTTGTGGGGTCTTGGAAGTTGTTGCAAGAAGAAGAAGGTAGAAACACAATCGTTTAAATATCAATCGTATCTCATCACTTTTTGAACGAAAAAGTTTTTATTCTTCCGATATCTGGGTTTCATAGCGTATGACGAAATCTCCAACCACAGTTCGACAATCAGGTTGGGGGGAAGGCGATTCGCAATTAAACTGAAAGCGTTGCCCACGTTAAAAGCGCCGAACCCCATTGCTTTTTTCTAGCGCACGAGGGGGACGCTTTTTGTAACGCCTTGAGCAGCGGTAGATGGTTGCTGCCTGAGGAACTCGGTATCGGTATATGATCTGATCAACACTGGAGTACTCCCGTTTGAATCAGTTGAAGAATCTCTCCATTTTGATACTGATATCGACCACTGTGGCTACACTGTTGCGAAGTTCCAAGTTTGCGGTCACACACATACCGTCGCAGAGCCACAACTTTTTAGGGTCTAATTACGCTTTTATCCGAACGCCTTTCTTAATGTGCTTACTCGGGTGACAGTCGAGATTAGCCAATGCAGCTGCCGTTCGGACCTTGATTTGAGCTTGTTGATAGACACACACTCCCGGTACGTCGCAGCCACCAATAACGTTGGCGAGTTTTCGTTCCGCGAAATCGACAAGAAAACTGACGTCATCTCAGGTCCAACCATATCGCCAAACCTTAATACCATGCTGGTGTGCCACTCTCCTGCAACCAATGCCTGAAGTGGGCCAAACGGTGCCTCTCCCTTGGTCCATCACGTGCACCCTCATCGAGGGCTTAGTTATCACGGCTACCGCCTTGCTGAGCACTCATAACCTCAAACAATAAATAAACTGTATATTGATAATTCAAGCAAGATAAAAGAACTAAACGCGACCTCCCTTTCCCAGTTAGGCACCAGCGCCATATGCTACAGCAGAACCACAACACAACGCAGCTAGAGCAGACCCGCAGAAGTTCTTATCTGTACCAGTACAGCTTTCTCCCGAGCAGCTCCCGAAGCAGTTACACCAGCAGTCAGAGCAGCACGTCGCTAGCTGCTTCTCGCTGGCTTTCTGTGGGGGCGTTTCGATATCTGACTCCTGATCTGAACACGAACTGGCGTCCGAGTCTGTGGAGTTGGATCTTCGGGTGTATGATGGTGGCGGTTGTGGTTTGTACTCTGGCAATGTATCTTGGCTCGACATGATTGTTGTGGTTGTTGTTGTTGTTGTAGTACTAGGTGTCATTCTCTTGGATAGGGTATGTCCTATCACCAAGAAGATCTTTAATCATCTGTTTGATCGAGGAACCGTGTCTTTTT
This sequence comes from Candida sp. AC06, assembly GCA_026724345.1. NCBI lineage: Eukaryota > Fungi > Ascomycota > Pichiomycetes > Serinales > Debaryomycetaceae > Candida > Candida sp. AC06. Next base: position 14,999 of record JAJSEA010000294.1, read on the forward strand.
TTATATTTGGAAGTATTTTTCTTTTGTGTGATTGTTTATCCCACAAGGCCAATGCAGGCCACTGCAGGTGAAATTCTCACGAGATTGCAAAATGAAACAGGAACGAATGTGAAAGTTTTGGAGGAGGATACACGAGGAGCAGAAAGGGGGACAGAGACGTGTTTCTACTTGATTTTTTGTTTATACATTAGACTGGAATTACGTGACTCTATGGTTATCTACTATGAAATGTAGCACAAAAGTTCTATATCTAGTTCTTACCCTTGGATTTCTTAACAGAAGTGGTGTTCTTTGGCAATTCCTTGATGAATGGGATGAATTCAGGTTCACCTGGAATGTATTTTCTCAAAACTTCTGGAACGACCAAGCCGTCTTCCTTTTGGTAGTTTTCCAAAATACAGCATATGGTTCTTTCAGTGGCACTCAAAGTGGAGTTCAAACAATGGACGTATTTCTTTTCCTGTTGGTTTTGTTGTTTTATACCACATCTGATTTCCAAGTTTCTGGATTGGTAGTCGGTACAGTTAGAACAGGAGACCAATTCCTTGTACTCTTGTTGGAATGGGAACCAGGCTTCCAAATCGTACTTCTTGGCAGCAGCGTTGTTCAATTCACCGGAAACAATACCAACAACTCTGTATGGCAATCCCAAAGACTGGTAAAATTCTTCTGAGCAGCCGATCATTCTGTCAAATTCTTCCCAGGACTTTTCTGGCTCAGTCAAGACAAATTGCTCAATCTTTTCAAAAGCATGCACTCTGAAAATACCCCAAGCATCCTTACCGTGGGAACCAGCTTCTCTTCTGAAACATGAGGAGAAACCAGCGTATCTGACTGGCAATTGTTCCTGTGGAGATTCAAACCATTCACCAGCATGGTAGGCACTGATTGGTTGTTCGGAAGTGGCAATCAAGTACTTTTCATCCTCACCGTCAATAACCTTATACAATTCTTCATCGAACTGAGACAATTGAGCGGTCTTGGCCATGACTTCTTTGTTCATCATAACTGGGGCTTGCAATGGGACGTAACCCTTGGTGGCCAAGAAAGACAAACCGTAGTTGATCAAGGCTTGGTTCAAAAAGACACCATAGTTTCTCAAGAAGTAACCACGGTGACCAACGATTCTGACACCTCTTTCTGGGTCGTAACCGTCCAATCTCAACAAAACTTCGTGGTGGGATAACTTGGCTGGTTCGTTGGTACCAGCAGCAACTTGCTCGATCTTTTTGTAGTTTTCTGGAGTCCAAGTTCTGACCAATTCATTGTTGGCTTCATCTTGAGAGTCAACGACGGATTCGTGAACAATGTTACCGACTTGGTTGACTTTATAACGCAATTGCTTATCAGTTTCGGCTTCTTTTTCAATCAATGCTTTCTTTTCAGCAGTCAACTTTTCCTTTTCAGCAACCAAGTCTTTGGCGTCTTCCTTGGCTTTGAACTTCTTACCGATTTCCTTTTGGATAGCGTTTAATTTCTTGTTCTGCTCGTCCAAGTCGAATCTAATCTTGACCCAGTCTTTGTATTCGGCGATGATTTCGTCAACCAACTCGACGGAGTCGCCTCTCTTCTTTTGGGATGCCTTGATGAGTTCTGGGTCTCCTCCCTTTTCAGCAATGAACGCGGTGATATCTAACATGGTGGGTTGATGTGGTGATGATGGTGGTGTGTGTTGTGGATGGGGTGACTAAATTTTTCAGATACGTTTTTTCCTCTATTGAAAAATTTTTTGATTACGAATGAGTTGTTTATTCTCGATATTTTTTTTTTAACTGTTCGTTTTCAACGGGGCTTATATGTAGGAAATGGGAGACATTCTCCACAACTTCCTCCTCTCCTCCATGCAATCGCTACTACTAGATCGCAAGTTGGGACGTATCAGTCCTCTACGGTTCGCAAACATCTTGACAGAGAGCTACTACTCTGAGATATACCAATTGGCCAAACGAGACGTGTTCCCCGTAAATTGCCATCACAACGCCGCGGTCAACGCGCTATCGATAGAGACTTCGGACTACCAATATCTACTAAGTGGCTGTGGAGACTCATCGATAAAGCTATGGGATTTGAAAGAGCAAGAGACAGTACGAGAGGAGAATGATGTGGATGCGAGCCTACACCAAAACCCGTCTTCCTATGATAACTTTGAGTACGACAACCCCATCTCCACGTTCACCAACCTAGCAACTATCCCCAAAAAGTCACACCATAGATTTGGCATCTCGTGTATCCAATGGTGGCCCTACGATACAGGGATGTTTGCCAGTTCGTCGTTTGATCACACGGTGAAGATATGGGACACGAACGAACTAACGCCCGTGCACACTTTCGATTTGAACAACCGAGTTTACAACATCGACACGTGTGGAGAGAACGGTTTGATCGCAACGGCAAACGACCAGCCGTTTATCAGACTACTAGATCTAAACTCAACGTCAAGTGCACATACTTTGCTGGGCCACAAGGGACGGACACTAGTGGTCAAATGGCATCCCATAAACCCGAACTTATTGGCATCAGGTGGGTTTGATGGGGAAGTTAAAGTGTGGGACATCAGACGAAGCAATAGCTGTTTGTGCAAGCTCGACATGCTGAGGACTAATAGTGGAGAGTATTCTGGCAAAGCGTCGTCTAAGGCACACCTGGCTCCCGTCAATGGGTTGGTGTGGGACGAGCTGGGGTCAACGTTGTACACTTCTGGAAATGACGATAAGATCAAGGTGTGGGATATGGTAAGCTCCAGCGCACCTCCCATCAACAAACTAATCAATTTTGGTCCTTTGATTAGAAACAAGTACCCACAGACGGTGCCGCTTCTACTAAACCCCAAAGGTGAAACTCAAACGGAGTACTTGTTGTTCCCGTCTGAAAGCGGCGACATTTTCATATTCAGAACAATTGACGGTAAATTGGAGAGCCGGTTGTCGAGACGAGGCAGCAAGAGTTCAGGTCGAACTGTGTCGATGTGCAATGCTGGCCCATTCACAGCTCGGTATTATTGCGGCACTGTTGATGGTGAAATTCTCGCCTTTGGCCACGTCTGGGAGCAGCCGGATTTGACAGAGCTACACGTTGAGGATGGTGACGGCGACGAAGACGACTTTAATGAGAGGTTGATCAAGCAGTTTCAACTAGAAAACGAACGTAAACAGTTTTTAGAGTCCATAGATGTGTAGGGGTTTTAGAAGGATGAGGAAAAGGTTGAAGCCCCCTATTGTATTGCTGCTCGTAAGGAAAAACCTACTCCCCTTCGCACACGTAAAAAAAAGCATAGAGAAAATTTCGTGCACCGCCAAAACAACAACAACGGCCTATCAAAAGCAAACACGTCCAGCTAAACAGCCGCCTCAATTATACTAAGAGATGTCGACGAAATTCAAGTTGAAGGTCTTCTTGGTGCCGAAGGAGTATGAAAAAATCTCCATTGAACACATCGACCCTAGGAAATACATATCCTTCTTGTACATCACCTTCCCAGAAACGAAAATTGAAGACATTGAGCCGGGGTTGTGTCAGAGATTCTTGAAGAGATACCCGGATGAAGGCGAGCTAGTGGTGTTGTCATACCAAGACAATGAGTTGTTAGACTTGGACCCTGAGTTTGAAATCCAGGATGTTTTTGATTCTCAGAATAATCAAATCCGCGTTCTAGTCGACAACACCTTCACGAGTGTTACATATTCCCCAGAGCCAGGCATTTCAACGCCGCTTGACTTTCAAAAAACTAGCAATATCCCAGGTGGGGTGTATCTGAGAGAATCCAATGACGCACGAATGACTCCGAGAAGAGGCAAGTCCTCGCCCATCGCGTCTCCTGTTGCATTAGCACCTCCGGAAACAAAAGCAGACCGTAGCATCCCGAAGAAGAAGGCATTACAGAAACGCAAGAGCAACAGAATCACCAGTGGCATGCTTGAGTCTCCTCCAAAGAGCAAAGAGAGTCAATTGGCGAATGCAGGTCGTCTGGGTGTGGGCAGACTGAAAAGTCCCAACAAGACAGATGCCAGGGGTCCACCAAGGAAGAAAATCCGCCGTGTTATTAGCAGTAGTAGTGGTAGCAGCACCGATGAAGATCTTGATGAAGAAGACTTTGACTACGAGCCTGAGGATTATGCTCAAGTAGAGGATGACGACAATGAGAAGATTGAAGCAGATGAGATTATAGGGATGGTAGAGGACATGAAGAGCCAGGATAGCAGTGGTCTGGATGAAGAAATCTCGCGTATGGATCCCACCCAGCGTTCCATTCGTCGGCAATTGCAAATCAACACTGTTGAAGGGAACCCAAGTTTGTATTTGGGACGAACAAAGAGAAGAGCTGCTAGAGAGGCAAGCATGGTGTTGAACAGGGCCAGTTCCAGCAAGTCAGCACCGAAGGTTAACAAGATTCAAAAACCAGCATCTAAGATAGTGCCCCCATTCACAACAACCACCAAACCAAAACCATCTGTAGCGTCAAAGCCTATAATACCCGCCAAACCTGCTGTAACGACCAAGCCAAAACCTGTCACGCTAGCCAAGCCGAAACCAGAGCCAGTGGCGACCACACCGTCCAAGAAGAGAGGGAGACCTCCGAGAAAACCTGCAACGAAGACTACCACCCCTGGAAGTATTATCAGCGATTTGCACTCTAGGTTGAAATTGTACCAGCTGAAAGTTAAAGAGCTTATGGTGGAACAAGATGGCGCCATTGCCGGTTATGATGTCATTCCGAAGGACTTTGAGAAGGGTCTTCGCCCCGCTACAAATATTTATCAAGGCGCCCCTGTGGATGTGAGATTGTATTTGACACAGAGGCCGAAACAGACGAATGTATTTGTGACGAGCCCGACGGAAGAGGTCATTGAAACTGATCCACCAGTCAAGCTTGTCATTCCTCCAAGAAACCGGACATCAACAGAGCTTGACAAGGACGCTAGCAACAACAACAGGGCCATTGCGATCGCTAAAGCTGCTACTTCCAGCATTGGCAGCGACAACAGTTCCACCTCCACACTTTCTACCGTCACCAGCAACCCCAATCTCGACAATAGTTCCACTTCTGAGGACAAGACGAATAGTGTCGTCAATCTGGATGACAAAACTAACAACGGAATTAGCTTTGAAAGCAAGACCGACAGTACCATAAGCTCTGAAGAGAAAACAGAGAGCATCTTCATACCAGAAGAGAAGACTGCCAATGGCATTAGCTCTGAAGAAAAACCAAACATCGACGCTGCTTCCGACGAAAAACCCATCAACGGCACCAATTCAGAAGTTAAGATCAACGACGTACCTTCCAGCGATCCAGTCCCAACCAATGGCACTAACGTGGCGACAGAACCTGTCCAGGACAAACCGTTTGCCAAAATACTGTATTCATCATCCGATGAAGACGAACAAGAACCGAAAGTTGAAGTCAAGCAGGCAGAACCGGAACCGGAGCCCGAAGATGCAGACAGACATGTCGACATTTTCGCAAAGATTGCTGATAGTAGCGACGAAGGGGACCAGACATTAGAAGCTGGAGCTACTACTCCTCCACTACAGGAACCATTTGCCAAAATAGCCGACAGCAGTGACGAGGATGAAAAACCCAAAGCTAAAGAGTTTGACATTTTTGCCAAGATCGCTGACTCTAGCGATGAAGATGCTAATTGATCTCTTGTGATATTTATAATATTTATAATATTGTTGTAACTATATAACTTGTATTGTTTTAGGTGGTTTGCACGTGTAGTGGGTCATGTGATTGATTTTTTCTTTTGATTTATAGGAACCCAAATTATGCATGCACATGCAAGTTTCATGCAGGAAGAAAGTGCGACATTGAATTGGCGCTAGGCCACAACTCCAGCCAAAGTGAGTGTCTGTTGTGAGAGAGAAGTGGCATAGTATGAATTACAAATCGGGGATGTGTCAAATGTACAAGCAGTCAGGTCACTGCTGTCAACTTCAAGATGAGTGAAAATTAAAAACTGGTGTCATTTTGGAAGCAATAGTCTGTTTCGTTGGTCCAGATTAGGGTCAAACTTATTTATGGTGTACGACATCCTAGCTTTGTGTATCATATTTTAACACTGCATGCATAATTTGGGATATTGCAAGTTCTGAATTTCGTCTCTTACAAAATGCAAGTCGTGTCTGATGCTCAAACTGCTTTTCCGTGCAGTTGCTGCGCAGAATCGGAAATGTGTTAAAGTTTTGCGGGGGATCGGTATGCGCACGCAAGAGAACCCTAAGGGGATAAAATTCCGCTTCGTCTTCGTGTAATCAAGAAACAACTGTATATTCTGCAAACAGAGTCATATCTAAGCACCCAAGGCAGCAATAGTTGCTTCAGCGGTAGAGACAGCAGATTGTGGGTTGACACCAGTGATGAGGTTGCCATCACTGACGGTAAAATCAGCCCATGGACCCTCTGGTTCAACGTAGGTGGCGCCTTCCTTCTCAGCCACTTCCTTGATAGTCAACAAGTGGTCCTTTTTCATGATGTCAGCAACGCCCAAGATCTCTTCACCAACATCGGTGAAACCAGTGATACGCTTGCCCTTAATCAATGGCTCGTTGGTCTTTGGATCAATCAAGTTCTCAAAGATGGCTGGGCCGTGACAGACAGCTGAGGCGACTCCACCCTTGTCGTAGGTAGCAGCAGCGATGTTCTGCAAGTGCTTGGCCTTAGGGTAGTCAATCAAGGATCCGTGGCCGGCACTAGCGAAGAAGATATCGTAGTCCTTTGGGTTGAGGTCAGATGCCTTCTTGATCTTCTTCAAGTCGAGGTTGTAGTCTGAGTTTGGGTCTTCAAAGATGACTCTGTCCTCGCCACTCAAGAAGTCCTCGTCGGTACTGTGCTCGTCGTAGCCGAAGGTACCTGTCTCGGAGGCGAATTGGACGTCGTAACCCTTCAGCTTGTAGACCTTGTATGGGTGCAATGCTTCAACGACGAAGACACCGGTTTTCTTTCCATCGGAATAGAAGACTGGGTTAGCAGAAGTAAGCGCAAGTAAAACTTTAACCATCGTAGTAGTGGATTCTGGGGGTAATTGAGTAGTGATGATGAAAGAAAAGAGTGTGATAAAGAATCAAGGGATGGAAATTCCGTCTCTTATTTATATTGCAAGTTTTAACAGCAAGCAAAGCGTTCTAACGGTTCTTGATTGCTGTGTATTATGGAAACGTGCCAAAACACGGAATGTGGATTTTTCGAAGCGCAAAGAATAAAGGAAGAGAGATACATATATCGGCCGAAAAGGTGGTGGCCCATACTGCACTTGCCACGATTGCCGTTAATTGGTTAGGAAATACAATGAAATTACACATCTTTAGACAGCATTCCCGAAGAGTTTTGTGAAAGGTCGGGAGCTAATTTCCCAAAAAGGTACATTTCCGGAAACCTTCCGCAACTGTATTTGTCAGCTTCCAAAGGAAGGTATGGTTTAGCAGATGGCAAAGTTAGCCTGGGAGCTGCAAGCATGCCGATGTCGCGGTCCGTTCGATACGACTCAAGGGTTGGTGGAGCAACGGTAACGAGACTGGCAAACTCGATTCTTACACTAACGGAATCTTAATTACTAATGTACATTGAATATATGTAAGTGACAATGGAAAATAAATCTATTCTCATCCTTTCACCACTCGCTGGATATGGGCTATTTCTGTCTTGTCTGACACG
>JAJSEA010000295.1:0-22621 GCA_026724345.1 Candida sp. AC06
CCCTGTTTAAAAGTCCAGTTTTGGTAGTACTGGTGGTTGTTGAAGCCGCCATGAGGGAAAGTGGAATAGTTACGTCTGCCCAAGGGGTTCCTGTTACGCACAGGGACGGGCACCGGCACTGGTTGTGGTTGAGCCTGCTGGGTTTCTCTTTGTAAGTTCTCAGCTAGTTCCTGTAAGGCTCGTTGGACCTTTTTGGAGAAGTTTCTTGTACGAAGAGAAATCAAGTTCTTCAACGCCTGGACATTCATAGGGAATAGTTAATAAAGGGAGAGTGGTGATGTGGAAAGGGTAGGTGGTTGTGTGGCTGTGTGGTTGTTGTTGGTCTAGATCAGGTGTGGTGTGTTGTGGAGGTTGTTATATAAAAAAGAATCAGGAAAAAGATAAGAGCGGGAGGATTATGTTGTTTCTTTTTCTTATTTTACATTGGGGTGTTGGCAATAACAATGTGTTGGTGTGTGGGTGCGTCAGGGAAGAACAGGCGAATAGAAGGAGAAAAAAAAATGACGCACAACTTCGGCCCCGATATGGCAAAAACTCACCACACAGAATCCCACTGCTAAATCCGTGTGGATATCCCCCATCTACGAACGTTTGGCGGTTGGAAATACCGTTTGTATCGGATATGGGTGCTACCATGGGGTATTATCCAGACGGAAGAGCTATCTGGAGAATGGGAAAACTGCTCTAAACTCCTGCTAACACACATTGATACAGTTGTGGTGGAAGTGATTCCCCCTCTTGTCGTTCTGTTACGTCACAGTCGACTACTTTGGATCGCAGCCACAAATAAACTTGCATATGGTCAACATCTATGGATAAACCTACTTCTGCCTATGGAAAGAATAGTTGCACTGTTCAAAGCTTAATTTGCTTCTTTTTCTTCTTCTGGATGATGGTCTAGCGTTTGTTCATGGTGTGGTGGTTCTAGCACCCACCGTATCCAAGTCAATACCACTCGATGTCTTGCTCACCACGTCCTCCCAGTCTGAGGCATCATTGGCAGCCTCATTGGGACCATTTCTGGGTCCCGGATCCCTGTTTCTGGCATTCCTAACCTGAGAAGCATACGCATTCACCATCAATGTCACGACTAGAAATACCACCACCACTATAACTCCGCCGTAGCAGAGAATCACAAACATGATAATACCGTCAATTACATCTGCCGAGACGCAGTCTGTACAGGTCTCATTAGTTAAGTTGTAGTTTCCAAAGAGCATTGGTTCTGGGGGTGTTGTTGTTGAAGACGAAGAGAAAGAGGTCATTGGCTGGGAAATTTTTCACCCATATGCTTTCCGAAGCAGGTTACTTCCCATCACATACAGATGGGATTGTCTGTGAATAAAGTTGTGTAGGCACGTATTTGGTATCTTTCTTGGGCAGTTAGTATGCAGTCTCCCACTACTCTTGTAGTTGTATGGACTGGCACATAAATCACACCCATCAAACTTGAAATATGCAGAATAAACTGGCTGTAGTCGTCACTAGATGGGAGTACTGATACCAGATGGGAAATGGTTGTTGTGGCTGTAAGAAGTAAACGGATTGTATTCCATTGTGCTTCCTGCCTCTAACCAATTGAACTTACTCAACAGTCCAAAATCACACCTCCCTCGTATCTATTCGAAGGTACGGTTAAAGAGTAGGTGTTGTCACTTACTGCGAGATGAGGCAGTTTCCTAAGAACTTACTTTCTACAGGAGTCAAGTCATACAAATAAACAAAATAAAACCTATATATTCAACGTGTAACTGGACATAGTGCTAGAATCTTAAGATCGTTAGTAACTTTATGGACACATTAAGGGACATGCCACATCAAATCGTAATCGACTGCTGTATATATGAAAAGAATGCTATCGGTTCAAACAACAACAAGAAGAAGAAGAAAGGTTTGTTTTTGAAATTTTCTTTTCTCTGGCGGGAGGTTTGCCTGGTTGTTGACGTCCACAGATACTCTGAAACGCGTATCCTCAAAAATTCCACCCACATTCACAAACGGCGATCTCTCAACCGCCGGTATCATTAGAGCAAAACTCTCTGACCACGGACCATCAAAAGGGCTCAAATGGCTTTGACAGTATTCTGCGGTCAGTGCACTGCCACAGCTGTACGATGCGGATGTTGAAACGGAGCCTTGTCTAGGGTTACCCTCTGTACCAACACCCGGCTCATCGTTATTGATGCACACGGTCAACCTCTAGATGCACTCAAAACTATCCATCGGTTGAGATAATAAAACGGCACAGCAGCTATTCAGCTACGTCACAAAGAAAGCCAAAAGCTTTGCAGAGCGTTTCCATTGAACGTTTTAAGGTTGTTATTGTTTACCGCGTAGGTGCTGATGCCGACCTCCAAGCCCTCTCCGTGGTATTTCTAATTTTGGTGTCGTCTTTCAGCCAGGTTAGCGTCATTCGTTGAGACTAGAGAGGCTTTATCGGCCGCTTACGTGTATCCATGAGTGATTAACCACAGGGAAGGGGCACTGCTAGTAGAGCCGTTGGCCATGGCATCAAGTATTAATACATCAGCTGACGAGAAGTATCACTAATTGTTGGCACTCTCGAGCTGCGTAACCGTCAAGTGTGGTTCGACAGCCAGCGAATCGTCATGAACCCGGAAGCTCCACGAAATCCAGCCACATCCTGCAAGAAAAGTAAGGCAAATGGTGCGGGACATGGCGTATATTAGCCCAGAATTTTTATGGTTTACGGGAGCGTATTCCACGCGGGTTTATCTTGAAGATACAATCTCCGATTAAGGTTTGTCCACCAGTGAAGTGTAAACATTTTGCAAACCGTGTCATGCCTTACTAAAAGCTTCACTATAAATAGGGCTCTAATCTACCCCACGTTGTTGAATTTTGGTTTGTTGTCCATCAGTTGCTTACACAGTAAACATACCCTTACGAATCCTATACCATGAGTTCTTCTACCGATACCACTTCCAAGAAATCCGAACCTGAATCCGAAAGCTTTGCTTCCAAGTTGTTGAAGCTCCCAAAGAGCATCCACCATGGCTTGCACAAAGGTGCTGACAAGACCTCCCAGAAAGTTGCTGACGGTACCAAGAAGGTCCTCCACCAGGACCAGTAAACTGAGAATGTTGCTGGAGAGTTTAGTTAGACGAGATACGATCATAATATATACTTTCGAGTTATAGTAATGGTTGAAGAGTGTGATTGTAGTGAACAGACGGTTCATAACATTGTAGACCAATAGAGGCGGTCTTCAAACCAAATGAACGATCTGAAACTTAGCCTCTAGTAAGCCCCGAGAGTCCAACAAGGCTGTCGTCAAAGAAACAGCCACTCTAAACCGGAGCTTCCATAATTAAACTTTTTGCACTTGGTAGCAGTAACTCTGACTTTCTCCACTTTCAACCAGGTGCTGTGTGAGTTTCAAACGGTTCAGTTCTAGTGAACAATTGAGTTAACCAACAAGCTATCTACACAAATCCATCAAGGTATGCTATTACCAAGCAACACTTATTCCAGTTCCAAGGTGTTGCTGGAAATCACCCAAGTTAAGTGAAGCTTTTCAAAGCAGTATCATTACGACGTTGGTATCATAGATATAGAAATTTCATTCTGCAAAAGAGGCGGACTGCTTGCTTCTTGACGTGTGAGGAGGACTTGTCATTCACTATGTCACTTTGTAGCCTTACTCTTCAGCGTGTATTTTTCTTTACCTAGTGGGCAGCTTTTTACGCCAGGACTTCAACCAAAACGTACCAAAAATAAAATCTCCACCACTTTAACCCACCAATCTATCTACTCTGCTCTACCTTTTCCAATGTAACCTATCATGACCACCGCTTCGTTTCACAGCCACCCATTGCAAAATAACCCAATTCGGATAATGTGATTTTTCTGTTTTGTCTGGCTCGCGCTTTCTCTCTTCCTCCTGCCTTCCTTTCGCTCCACTCAATGAATGACAAAAACCTGGTACCCGAATAGTTATGCACCAAGAAAACCTGCCCAAAAAAAATATCCAGCTTTACCACATGACTATCACAATCTACAATCTCCAATACCATGGGTCATAAGAAACACTCCAGTCGAAAATCCAAACATGCCACAGGTGGCAGCGGCAGCGGCACCCACTCCACCACCACCACAAGCAACACCAATCTATCTTCCCCGGAGCCGCCTAGTCTAGAAGTTGCAACAAATTCAGGTCTGACACCCCCTGGGCCGACGCCTAGCGCAGCACAAACGACATCCCCCGCGGATGTGAACCGGTACTTGTACAAGTTCATCAGCTCCGAGGAGTTCCATAACTGCTACCCCATCGTGGCGTTCCAGTCGTCAGTGTTGTTGACGTGCGTCGAGTTGCTGGAGAAGCAAAAGGAAACGGGCGAGAATGTAAAGATCCCGATGCGTGAGTTGTTGGTGAATGCGGAGAAGAGGATCAGGGACTGGGAGGAACGAGCTGGGAAACAGCTATAAAACGAAGTAATCAGTGGTTGTGTATTGTTTGGCTAGTTTTTTTTTAAGATACATATATACAAGTTTCGCGGGAAGATACTAGGGACATAACTGCTTTTTGTATGAAAGCACTTTACCTTCGAGATTGTAGATGTTGAGGACTTCAAAGATGGAATCTTTCAAAGCTTGTGGGATTTCTTGGCTCGTGGCGATGTATTCATCTAAGAAAGGTAACACCCACAGAAGTCTGCCCAAGTTATCTGACCTTTTGCACGATTCCAAAATGATCAAGAACAATTCAGGAGTGAATATCTGGCCCTGGACAAGTTTCTGCTCGACGTAGTTCAACTGGATGTTGTCTGGATCAACCGAATCAAGAACAATCTTATCGTACAACAAGTCCACGTACTCACTGAGCCCCAAGTTGATTGATGATCGCATGATCAGATACAAGCAGCTTCGTGAAATCGTCAAGTGTCTGGAGTCGAGCGCTATGCCGGGACATCTGTCGGGCATTTGGAACTTGGCGATGGATAACAAGGGGCTCTTCAAGACCATGATCTCGCCAGCTAGTTTGTCCAATTTCAAGAACGATAACAACTGGATAAATGTCTCCTTGTCGTTTCTTGCCTCTTGGTATTTGCACAACGAAGAGAGTATCTCAGGGTATGATTCAACCAAGTGTGTAAAATGGTCAGCCATCAATGGTGGTTTTGATTGATTTTTGTCTTTCGGAGTAGCCAACACTGTCGGCTGGTGCTTGTACTGGAAAAGCGACAGGTAGATGATCTGCTGGAAATTGTGCAACTTGCGTTCACCCAACTTATCAAGCAAGTAACTCCATATCTGCGCAGTAGGGATATAATATGACCCGCTCAATAAATCCTTAACCAACCCCAAGCCCAACTCAACATGATCCTTGTTCTTCTCATACTTCGCAAACGTCTTTTTAAATCGTTCAAGATACTCATCTGATCCCTTATCACACAGTGCAAACCTCCCAAACTGATTCCCTTCAATAACCTTCGCAAAGTCCGACACCTGGTGGTTCAAGTGCTGCGAGGACTTGAAATGCACAAACCGGAACCTGTAGTCCTGAAACGACTCAAAGTCGAAACTCAGCTGTGCCTCCGCCAACGCCTTCGTCAATGACCCGTCATCTATCTTGCGCAAGGAGTCCTCCACCTCGAGGGATTCGACCAAGGAGTACGCGGCTAGCATCATGGTGTTCCGCATCTCGACGTCGTTATACGACATCTTGCCCAACGCGCCCCTGAGCCCATCATAGTTACTCACTGTCTTGACATCACTGCTTTCGTCCGTGAATAATGCATCAATGTTGGTGTCGTCCTTAAGGATATCAACAACGTTGCGTCGATGCGCTTTGAACTGGTCCGCGGCACGTACGCTGTTCTCAAACTCGCGGATCCGTCGCTGGTTCCTGCTATGCATTCTTGTAATGACGTCATCGGGCAACTCGGGCTTCGAAAGGGAGTAGCATCGTCGTAGTATTCCTCGTAGTAGAGCTTGTTGCGGGTGTCTGGAGATCATTGGTGTTGTGGGGGGCTTGTCTTTGGAGGGAGAGTCGTATGATTGAGTGGTAAGAGAGAGAAAATTTTATCCTTTAGAAAAGTCTTGATAAATATTGGTTCATGCACGACTGCGGAATTGGTGGGTAGTGATAGGCAGGAATGGGGGTTAGTGGGGGTACTACCAGAAGCAGAGTGGATTGTGGTACGGCCCGCATCCTCTGACTGAGTTTCAAACCTAGGACATACAATCTGGTAAAACTCCAAAATATTAATGACGTCGATTATAAAAACAATAAAAATCAAACAAGTCTCTAGAATGCAGAGAAATAAATAAAACTAGAAGAAGAATCACAAACCTTATCTAATATACTTCTTTTCAAAGTATCTAGCGACGTTGAACCCGATAAAGGCAAAACCGAAACCCAATTCAAACCCAATATCACCACCGTAATCACCGATAGTTCTACCAACGACACCAGCGTACCATGTTTGGTCCATACCCAAGACAACACCAGCGACACCGCAACAGAAACCGAAAATACCGGCCAAGCCCACTGGGTATGCCGACTTGTCGTTCCATCTTTCGTAATCGTAAGAGCTCATCTTACCCCCGTGCCAGATAAAGTGGGAGGAGTACATCATACTCTCGTAGATAGCCAAGTAGTAGGAGATCAAGTTCATAAAGTTCTCCATGACGGACTCGAATTTGTAGTAGGCTGGAATACAGATGGCCAAGGTGGCACCGTTACCACAAAGAGTCCAGAAAACTCTTGGGATCTTACCGAATTGGCTCCAGACGGTCTGGGCGGAAAGAGCCATGGAGTACATGTTTGGAACATTGTTGGCGACAGTGGACAAGGCCAAAACGACACAACAGAATTGACCAAAACCGTGCAAGGACTTGGTGACCAAGATGGAGTAGACCAAACCACCAACGGAGTATTCGTCATACATTTGGGCCCATTCTGGGTCGTTGGCGACACCAGTGGCACAAGCGGCACCCAAGATCAAAGTAAACCACAATGGGAGTAACAAACCCAAGAAGACACTGAAGAAGACCTTCCATGGACTCGAGTTTCTTGGGTGGTAGACAACGTAATCAGCCGAGTAAGTAGTCCAACCAGTAGCGAAACCGAAGACGGTACCACCGAAACTCAATACGCTACCAGCGGTGGTTCTACCGCCTTCAAAGCTAGCGCTGTGGAACTTGTCACTCATGGCGAATCTGACAATGATGATGATAAAGATGATCAAGTTTGGAATCCAGGACCATTTTTCGTACATGTGGATAACGTGGTAACCAAAGAAAGTAACCAAAATGGTACAGACAACCAAGATAAGACAACCGGCCCATGGTGGCAAGGCACCGTTGTTGACAATATGCAATAACTGGGCGGATGACATGATGTTGACGGCACCCCAACCAACACATGCCACGACGTTAATGACGGCAAACAATCTCGTGGCCAAGTCACCAAGTAAGAACTTGGATAAAAGCATCTGTCTTAAACCCAAAGCAGAACCGAAAATGGAGAAGAAACCGACAGAGAAAGCACCCAAAGCAGAAAAGAAGATAATGACCAAGACGGCTTGGCCGAATGCCAAACCAAAGACAGTGATACCCAAGGCACCCAAGGAGAAAGTAGCAATGACCAAGTTGGCACTCAACCACATGGTGGCCAAGTTCCAGAATGAGTGGTCGGTCTTTTCTTCATCAGTGACCAACTCAATACCTTTGGTTTCGGCATTCATTTTGTGAGCAATTCTGTCAATGAAGTTGACCTTAGTAGACTGGACTTCAGCATCAGAAGTAAGGTTGTCTTCTGGGTCGAATGAAGAAACCGACGTCTTTTCAGCCGGAGGCATTTGCTTTTCGTAGTCAGTCATTGTAGATGTGGAATTATTAAAGTATTATCCTTGACTGTGAGATGGAAATGTTGTGAATTATATTTACTGCTGTTAGAGGGCGATGAGTTGCAACAAGTAAATATATAGGAGGTGATAGGCAAGGGGGGTTATAGGTAAGTCTAATGAGGTGGGAGTAGTCAATGAATAAGATTGAAAGATTGGGATTTGTGATTTGGTGATTTTTTTGGGGTAAAGGAATGGAGTATAAATATTCGAATTTTTAGAAACACAGGATGGAGTGGTAAGAATATAGATAAGAAGTGAAGGTGAAAAATGGGCCCGTTAGGCTAAGCAGTTGGCCATGGTTTTGGTGATGGATGCGTGCCCCCGTAAGCAGAAAATTTTTATGGCAAGGCAAATTGATCATAAAAAGAAATTCCACCCTTTGCCAGACAATAGGCCCACAGGTTATGCAGGCAGGTCTATTTGATAATCGCTACACAAAGGGAAACTTAGACTTCCAATTTAACTCTCAAAAGATTACAATGAAAGATTGGTGCCATTCCTTCGGATCTTCCTTTTCGCTCTACTGCTGCTGCTTCTGCTGCAGAAGCACCTTTTGAAGCCCCCATATTTCTATATTCCCATGGAGATGCCATGTTTGATCCGTCTGAATAATGATATGTTGGTGATTTGACACGCCAAGATAACCCAAGCTATCTCACTCCCCCCCCCCCCCCCCATCTACACATATCATTCCATATCGGGCCCCTGCCAAGCTCAGCCCGAGCTCAGCTAGTATTCGTATCTTCTCTTGGCTCTGTCACAACTACTCCCTAAGTTCAGTCACCCTCTGATAGTGGAAACTAAAGCAGCCAAGACAAAAAAAAATAGAACCTGCCTGACATTGCCGGATAATAATAATGATGCCAGTCAGAGGAACCTGCTTTCGCAGTTAAGAATAATAAACCCGTCGATCAATTATAATATACGGCATCGCCTGCCACTATTTAACTGCTCTCCAGAATGCTTCTCCCTGCCCACCACTTCCATGTGGTTAAACCCTTGGTGATGCTTATCGAGCCCCACTGTGCTACCACTCCACGGCGAGCCGGAGAAACAGCGAGCAAGCGTGCAAAGAGGAAAGGAAAGGAAAAATTTTCATCCTGGCGATGTGCCTGCACATTAGCCTGCCTCTTTCGTTTGAGGGCGTATGGGCTTATCTATGCACAGCGAAGGGCGAATTCCACGTATAAATTCCATTACCCATTTATGCTTTGCATTAATAATCACACGGCTCCAAATTTGATTGGTGAACGCTAAATTTGCTGTGACTACATGTACGTGGTTTAACTGGCACACGAGGGGTAGATATGAGGAGCTCTTGTTGTTATCCCAGAGATAAACTACTTTCCCCCCCCCCCACTCCCCCTTCAGCTTTATGGTGAGTGCTACGTCGTATTAAGCTCGGGTTTCTTTTTGAGTGGTTTCTTTTTAAATGGGCTCCTCGCACAAAGCACGATCCAACGTCACGTTTGGTTCGAACGGCGATTCGAAAACAACGTACAAAACGCAACATCTTTAGGACAGAAGAAATGAATCAGGAAGTACATGATTAGTCCATTTCTGCGTCCTGGTTGTTATTCGCGCAACGAGGCCAGAATAGACTCATTGGTTAGAAATTATTATATATGTGCTCAGTTTAGTTTTGGATCTCTGTTTGCATCTCGCTTTTGTTCTGGGTTTGTTTCTTTGTTAAATGGTTTTTGCTCACTCGCATCGTTCATTGTGGGATCCGCAGACTTCGTTATTTTGAAGTTGTTCCGACGGGGTCTCCAGCGGAATTTACTCGCAACGTCCGCGGAAAAACGGTGGATATCCCGATGTGGACTATCCCGTCAATTTCAACTATGCTTCAAAGTACCGTGATTTTGCAACCACCTCTACCATTGTTCCAAATTACTATAACGTTAATTAACACTAAAAAAAGAATCTCTAAAATACACAGAAAATAAATATGGGGATCCTCTTTATCTAATATACTTCTTTTCAAAGTATCTAGCAACGTTGAATCCAATAAAGGAGAAAGCAAAACCCAATTCGAACCCAATGTCACCACCAAAGTCACCAATTGGTTTGGCAAGGACACCGGAGTACCAGGTCTGGTTCATACCCAAGACAACACCGGCAACACCACAGGCAAATCCAAAAATAGCAGCCAATCCCAATGGGTATGCGGATTTGTCGTCCCAACTCTCGTAATCGTAAGAACTCATCTTACCCCCGTGCCAGATGAAATGAGAAGAGTACATCATACTCTCGTAGATAGCCAAGTAGTAGGAAATCAAGTTCATGAAGTTGTGCATGACGGCTTCGAATTTGTAGTAGGCTGGGATACAGATGGCCAAAGTAGCACCATTGGCAACGAAAGTCCAGAAGACTCTTGGGATCTTGCGGAACTTGCTCCAGACGGTTTGAGCAGAGAGACCCATGGAGTACATGTTTGGAATGTTGTTAGCAACAGTGGACAAGGCCAAAACGACACAGCAGAATTGACCAAAACCGTGCAAGGACTTGGTGACCAAGATAGCGTAGACCAAACCACCAACGGAGTGTTCATTGTACAACTCAGTCCATTCTGGGTCAGTAGCAATACCGGTAGCACAAGCAGAACCTAAGATCAAGATGAACCACAATGGAAGCAACAAACCCAAGTAGACACTGAAAAAGACTTTCCATGGGCTGGAGTTTCTTGGGTGGTAGACAACGTAGTCGGCGGAAAAGGTGGTCCAACCGGTGGCATACCCGAAAACAGTGGCACCAAAACTCAATACGCTACCAGCGGTGGTTCTACCGCCTTCAAAGCTAGCGCTGTGGAACTTGTCACTCATGGCGAATCTGACAATGATGATGATGAAAATGATCAAGTTTGGAATCCAGGACCACTTCTCGTAGGTGTGGATGACATGGTAACCGAAAAAGGTAACAATGACTGTGCAAAAAACCAAGATGAGACAAGCAGCCCATGGTGGCAAGGCACCGTTGTTGACAATGTGTAACAATTGAGCCGAGGACATGATGTTAACAGAACCCCAACCGATACAAGCAACACAATTGATTGCTGCGAACAACCTTGTACCGTAATCACCAATCAAGAACTTTGATAAAAGCATCTGTCTCAAACCCAAAGCAGAACCAAAAGTAGAAAAGAACCCAACGGAGAAAGCACCCAAAGCAGAAAAGAAGATAATGACCAAGACGGCTTGACCGAATGCCAAACCAAAGACAGTGATACCCAAGGCACCCAAGGAGAAAGTAGCAATGACTAAGTTGGCACTCAACCACATGGTGGCCAAGTTCCAGAAGGAGTGGTCGGTCTTTTCTTCATCGGTGACCAATTCGATACCCTTAGTTTCAGCATTCAACTTGTGGGCGATTCTGTCAAAGAAGTTGACCTTGGTGTCGCGGACCTGGGCGTCGGAGGCAGCGCTGTCGTCCTCATTATAAGAGGAAACGGAGGTTTTCTCAACCTGAGGCATTTGCTTTTCGTAGTCAGCCATTGCGGGTGTGTACTATTTGAGCTCTGTTATTTAGTGACTGTGAGATGGAAATGTTGTGAATTATATTTACTGTTTGGAAGTGGTGATTTGCAACAAGTAAATATATAGGAGATGATTAGGAGGGGGGGAGGTATAGTAGTCGGTTAGTGTGGTTAGTTAAAGGAAGGGAAGTGAGATTGGAATTTGGTGAAATTCTGGGGAAATCACTCGTCTATAAATATTGGAAGATTCCTGGTGGTGGAGATACGTTTAAAGACAAAGAAGAAGAGGAAGAAGAAGACTGATAAGAAGATGGAAAGGAATCTGAAAAATCGCCTAGTGATTTTAGTCTCGTACGCAGCCACCCATTCACATTGAAAAGTACACTGGCGATGCATGCTACCCATAGAGAGCTATGTAGAAAATTTTTCTGCCAAGACAAAACCACCCCACCAAGAAAATCCACGTTCCACCCTTAACGCTGTGCAGTAGCCAACTAAATAAGCAATTTAAGAGATTACAATCAAAGATTGGAGCCATTCCTTCGGATGTTCCCACTATCACCATCTTCCCATGGAAGTGTCCATGATGGATTGAACCAACCACTCTGCTTTTTATTGCATCCTGACTTTTGCAGCTTCACGGGTTAAGCCACCTTCCTGCCGCACCCTTGCTCAGCCCTACGTATGCGCAGCTCCCGCCGACCATCTCTCACAGCCAGAAACAAAATAGAACAAAGTAGAGGTCAAAGGGGAAAAGAAATCTCTCACATAACTAAGATTATATCCA
The DNA here is from genome assembly GCA_026724345.1 of Candida sp. AC06. Taxonomy (NCBI): domain Eukaryota; kingdom Fungi; phylum Ascomycota; class Pichiomycetes; order Serinales; family Debaryomycetaceae; genus Candida; species Candida sp. AC06. Next base: position 12,137 of record JAJSEA010000295.1, read on the forward strand.
TGTTCCTTCGGTGCTTGTGGTGGTAATTCCGTTGTCCATCACTTATAATATACGGGCACTCGGAACATCCAACAGCTTCTATACACCGCAGCGTCCTTAACCACCACCACCATCACCACCACTGCCAAAACCAGTTGATCGTCTCTCTCGCAGCCCGCAGTTCTACCTCTGGGTCCCCATCGGTTGCCCTCCCATAGCTGCTTATCGGGCGAATGACCATGGTTTCGCCGTGGGAACAACGAACGAGCAAAGGAATTGTTCAAGAAAAAATAAAAAAAAAAATTCGCAGGTGATCTCCCTGCATGCTATCTGTCGCTTCTGGTTGGACGCACGCGCGAGCGAAGCACACAGGCGGGCAGGCGAGCGAAGCACACAGGCGGGCAGGCGAGCGAAGCAACCAGACAACTGGGCTTATCAACCTCGTAAGCACTGGCGAATTTCAAGTTTAATCCCCACACGAGGGGAAGATACTACGATCGCGAGAGATAAGACAGATCGTGATGTCTAGAACCATGGCGAATGCTGTGTGCAATTAAGACGGGGGTTAGTGACAACTTGCACAAAGGGCACGCTGCCAATGTCATGTTTCATTGGCGGCGATTCTCAATAACGTACAAAAAGGTATTGTATCAATGGCTGACGCACAGCACAATGGTGATTCTGACCTCTCACCCTTGTTCAATTAATGCATCTTCATTGTTCCAGAGATTAACCCACGATCTCTATTCGCATGCTGCGTAGTCAGGGAAAGCTGACGGCTGATCCGAGCACCCTCATACTGCTGTGATTTCTCACTTGTTCCGCCGGAATCCCCAGCGGAATAACTCGCGGTGTCAAATCAGCAAAAAAATAGACACTGCGTAATCTCGCGCACTCACAAAATCGAAGAAAAAAAAAATAATGGTCACTGTGACGCTCGGTTAATTCCATTTGGCGGTGCTGGTCAGGGAATCCCCGATGGGAGAACATAAAACCCTCAAGGGAAGCACTGGGGATGTTTGGTTGCTTGCCTGCTGCACGTAATATTCGACGTAAATTGAATGGAAGGGGAAAACCTCAATGAGATCTCTTTTTGGAATCGTGGAGCTTATCCGCGTCTCAATCCTATCAATGCAATGTTACCGATAAGATAATCTGCGAGGGTGAGAGGTTTTCTTTTTTCGTCCATCCCGTGCGTATCCCGTGACTAATTAGGGCTATAGGCCTAATCAATCCACACTACTTTTGTTATCTTCTTCCTTTATCGCAATCCTAATCGAACAATTTTTTATATATATTATAGATCTAATATTTCAATTTAAAACCCAATACCGTTTAAGGTCAACAACTCTTTCAATCTGTCAACTTCATCTTGTAAAGCTTGTTTCTCACCAACCAAGGCCTCAACCTTGTCTTCCAATTGGTTCATTCTTTCCATCTTACGAGCTCTTGATCTTCTAGCAGCCTCAGTGTTCTTAGCTCTCTTCAAAGCAACTGGATCGTTAATGTCCTCAGTGACAATTGGCTGCAATGGCTGCGATCTTTGCTTCTTGGAATAAGTAACGCAACCCAAGTGGTCAACCTTAGCCTTCTTCTTAGGCTTAGCATCCAACATTGGAGTTGGCAAGGTGGAAGATGGGTTTGGTGTAAACAATTGAGATTGTTGTTTAGATGCCGCAGCATCACCAAAGGCAAACGATTTTTCAACCTCGCTAAATTTCCTCTTGCCAGAAGTGACAGAAGTAGCAATGGTACTGGCTGCACCACCACACAACTCAGGACTGGAAGCAGAACTGGAGGCTGAAGTAGTAGGGGCAGAAATGGTTTCATCGTTAGACGACAATCCATTTGGAGATGGTTCGAGCAACAACCCTTCAAAAGACTCCTCTCTTGGGACGAGAGCATCGTCATCTTCTTCGGCGCCCAAAGAGAGAATTGGGTCCTTACCACCTAATGCAGCAGCATTGGCTTCAAGCTCGCCCTCCTCAAACAAGGAGACCCAATCTTCCTTGGAGTTGACTTTGACACCATCCATAATAAAGTCCAACTCATCAAACATAGGAGTGTGGTCGATATCGTTGGATCCATCCAAGTTGGTACTGAAAATCGAGTCCAAGACATTGGTATGGATTTCAAAAGGAGATGGAACCTTCTTGGTCTGGGATTCCTTTTCCAATTGTGGTAAGGCTGCGATTAATTCTAATTCAGCAGCGTCTTGTTTGGCAACTTGAGTTGATTCAAACACTGAATCCTCTTCGAAAATAACTGGAGGTGGAGTAGTAGCAGTAGTAGCAGACATCTTCAATGTAGTAGTAGTAGTAATAATCAATAACTTAACAAAATAATAACAAAACTAATCAATAGTAGTAGCAGCAAATAATCGGGGGTGGGCAGTAAGTAACTTAGTTTTTCTCTCTTTCTTTATAAACTTAAGGTAGTAGTAAAAGGGACGTCATAGTGGACGGTAGACTGGGTAATTCTATTTCAACATATTTAATAAGGGGGGTTTTAAAAAACAACAAAACGTTAATCTTTCTTTTTTTATTTGTATAATGTAATATAAATAAAAAACTCTTTTAATGGGTAACAATTAAAAAAATTTAAGCACACATAGTGAACAAGGTAAAATGTGGGAGTATCTCTGGAAGGTAGTAAATAAGTAATAAGTAATCAGTAAGCTGGTAATCTAAGGTTTGGAGTTATGTTTTGTTGTTGTTGTTGTTGTTGAAATGTATAGAGAAGAAAGAAAGAGAAAGGGAAAAAGGAAAAAAATTTTCATTTTCAAATCACAAGGGAATAGTGGGATACTTTTATATTACTAAGAGTGGGAACCAAAGAGGGTAACACCAGAAGGAGAAAGAAAAAATTTTCTCTCCAATTTCGGTGTGTTGGGTAGTGCACATGCACCCAGAACGTGATTTACGAACTTTTTTAGGCGGTGAAACCTACTTTTTATTGGACGATAATACTCTGGGAGGTAGTGTCCACAGGGCTAAATCTTAATTTCTGTTACATTGCACACGCAATTGTGTTCGCATAAAATTCCCGCATTCACACTCCACTCCATTCCTGCCCAAAGGGAGTTTTGTTATGACTCATACAAACGGGCTCCCCATTGTTTTTCGTCTGATCTAGAACGGTGTCTATACGTTCTCAAGCATCCCCTCAGTTTAGAACCATGTAATTACTAATCACATCAACCTGGCATATGACAGGGACCCACCACAAGGTCGAAACACCGTGCCATGAATACGGAACAGGAGACAACGTGTGATAAAATAACTTTCGGTTTTGTATCTACTCCGGTACAGGCGAGCCTGCAGAGAGGAAAACGTGTCATCACGTGTGAGTTGGTAATTTCAAACTCCGAAGCGCGCGTACTCATTCCCGCCCGCACATACAGACCAGGACAAAGTTGCAAAAAAACGAAAAAGCCGTACGAGAGACGGAATTGGCTCTATTTGGGTACTACTTTATGTATATATCTGTATGTATCTACTTCATTTTAAACCATTTTGGTACCTTCGGTTTCTTGGAGGATTTGCCGTCGCCATCGCTCTGTCCTTCTTCTGACTTCTTTTGTGGTTTCGTGTGGTGCTCGTCATCAGGCAACTCACCACGATGGCTCTCCAAGACTCTCTCGGGCAATTGATCGCTCTGTTTGATACTCAATTGGCTGTTCTTTACATATGGCCCATGCACGTTCAAGTCCTTTTTCTGTAACTCCCAGATAAGCATGATTCTTTCCTCTTGGAAATCAGGCAACTTGTGCAAGTACTCGTTGTTTGTGGTAAAGTTCATGTCGATTGTGGTGAATGGAGGCACACTATTCTTCAAGTTGTACCCATTGATGAACTGAGGTAACAACAACTCGTCGATCTTTTTGATCAAGTTTCCAAACTTAACTTGCTCAACGTTCTCAATAAAGTTAATCTGCAAGATCGTCCCGTCTGGAAACTTAACTCTAATTTGGTACTTCTTTGGTAATGCTTGCACTGTCTTGTCTTTTGGGGATTTTCTTCTCCCGGAATTTCTTATCATGTTCTGATAAGCTTTGACTTGGTTTAACGTAACCTCGTAGTCCTCGTCAGGATTGTTGTATGACTTCAGTGGGGTTTTCGATGGGACGTACAATTGTGGAGTGTCATTGAGTTCCTCCTCTTTGAATGTATAGTGATTTGAGTCTTGGGCAATCTCTTCCTTGACTGGTGGTTTTGGCTGTTCCTCTCGTTGTTCCTCGGGCTCCTTCATCTCAACATCCTTATCTGACTTCGCATCATTTGTTTCTCCCACCTCTCTTTGCTCAGATTCTTTCAACCTGGCTTGCTTTTCCAATTCAGCTAACCTTGCCTGTTCTTCCTTCTGTATCCTCGATCTCTCCAGCTCAAGATGTGCTCTGATTGCCTCTTGTTGCTTTCTCTCGACTTCCGCCGAATCATTCTTTCTATAATTCAATCGAATGACAACATTATTAGAGTCCCCCACTATCGTGTCCAAACTGATCTTGTCATACTTTTCCGACTCAATATTCAACTCAAGTATCCTCAAAGTAGACGGTTTACTAACATCCCCTCCGAACTCCTTCACCACGTCAATCAATTTCAAACCATTGGATACTTTCTTAACAGAACTTCCCAGATCACTCATAAACTTCACATTTATGCCACGATTAGGCGACGACGTCGATGATCTCTGCACCACTTTCAACACCAACTTGGAGTTATTCAACAAGTTGGTCAATCGAATCGGCAACGTTCCGTCTAGTAACTTATCGTTATGGTACAACTTCCCCGAGTACGAGTCCGGGTCTATCTTGAACACGGCCAACGCCTCTGTGGCCAATTGATTGATCGTTGATGCTTTGGCAATCGTCACTTTCTTTGGTAGCTGTCTCCCATACGTTATGTTAAAGTTGATCGTTGACATGGTTGCTATTCTGGAGTGGTTGTTGTCGTTGTGTGGCAAAACGTAAACCAGAAAAGAGAAAAAAAAAATAGTTCTTGATTCGTATTGTTTTGGTCGTCTGCGGAATGACGATGGCGGAAGATAGGAGTGGTGGATTTGTATGTACTTTGTAAGCTAATAGGAGCTACTCCCTCCTGAAATGCTGGTTATCTAGCAAACTGAGGTACGTGAAAGTGAATTGGCTCTCATGGTGGTAGAGGGGAAATGGTGGTAGTCTGCATATAACCATGTGGTCGTGTGTTTTGGTTAAGGAAGTTGCACGATTGGCTTCCAGTGATGTAGAAATAATGGACGATGATCCAACGTGAGAATAGTTTTCATTATTCTCCTTTTCTTCTTCACTAAGCTAACCTTGTTTGCGTTGAATTTCAGTCCATGTTCTTTTACTAGAGCGAGCACTATTACTAACCCCTCAGTGATTTTTCTAGCTTTGAGAGATCGTGCTGGAAACGGCGTAGTATCGCTCATTAATATATACTAATTATTGTTACTTGATCGTGTAAAGTATCTCTATAACTACGACTATGCTCGATTCTACTCGGTCACATGGTTACTCGACACATCCCTCGACCCTTCATTGTGACGCGTGGGTAGGTGGGATTCCCCGGACGTGACATCCCGATTTCCAGGGGCCGTATCTTCCCTTCCCCAGAGAGCGTTTTGGGGTTCCCTACTTGCGTTTCCCCCGTGGTCCCCATTTTCCAGGGGACCGTATCTCCCCCTACCCAAGGGAAGACAGACTGTGCCACTTCGTGAGCGGGCCGGCCCAGCCCTGCGCGTGCTGCCTCCTTTTAAGAGGTTCTGCACCCCGCCCCCTCGACCCAGAGGGGTTGAGACCACAGGTGTGCAAGCGGTCTGGTCAGGACCTCCACCCGGTCTCCCTATGAGCCTACTCTCGGGACAGTCACCTTGTGATGGTGGACTACCTCCGAAGTAGTACAAGGTAACGGTGACCAAACCGCTACCTTGGAGAAGGACCTTCGCTAACCCACACCGCCTTTGAGAATGTGGGTCACTTGCTAGGTTCAACATAGTTGACATCTTTTTTTGAAGGTCCTTCTGTTGTATAACTTGTGTATATTAGACAAAGGCTGGGACTTCATCGTCCCTTTGTAAGCAGCGGTGGTACCAGGTGTCAACAAACTATTATATGCTACCACAATCAGTATATGAACAACTAACCTGGAGGGAACATGTAGCATTTATAAGGGGCTGAGACAACAAAAGTGTATCTCTTTGCAAGCTTGCTACTGATACTGTTGCAAAATTATGTTAGCAATTGAACACAAGTAGAACTCTTGACTTGATTGATACACACAATTGAACCAACTAGATCGATAATAGTTGATCCCAATCCTTACAAGGATTGATTGATTATTGTGGTTGATAATTACAAAAAGAAGAAGAGAAAAATGGTGTAAACAAAATTCTGTTGCAAAAAAACATTGTTGTCCTTTTATAGTTGTCTATTTGTGTGGATTCTTCTGTTATGCTAGGTGTTACGCTACCAACCGGACTTTTTTTTCTTTGTATTCACAAATCTATAATTGTGTACATCTGGTCAAGAAAAGCCGAGGATTCTCTCACAGACTAACCTCCCTCGATGCCTGGATGAAAAAAAAAAACCACAATCATAAGTCGTTCTTCTTGCCCTCTTGGTTTTCAGTATCGAAAAGTAGCCTAGCTTTCGGCTCTGAAAGTCTCGCGTCATAATGACTTCTAAATTACTAACCGTTTCCATCACATCATATAGCTCAGATCAACCGTTCTAGCGACAGGTTGGTTGATACTTGTTTACACTAATATATGCTTATAAAGTCATTGTTTGTTACTCACGAAGGTTCTTAAGAACCTTCCTCCTCTGTAGAACTATCTCTAGAACGACGGGCCAGCTCCGGTCATCCCTTATTCGACTCGAGGACAGCGGACACCAGGAACCGTCATCAAAGATCAAACAGCTTCAAGTAGTAATTCTACCCAATCATATGTTTGGCCGACCATCTCACACACCTGCTCATACTATTCATTAGCATATGCTGGCTCTTTACAGTTCAAGCTGTTCCAATGGTGATAAGCGCCTAAATCTGGTCGTGTTCTCGACTCAAGTTTCGGAACCACTTTCAACAAACCCACACCAAACAGAAAAAAATCATCGACCAGCAAAAAACACCCACAACTCCATACAACTCCCACTAACTCAACCAAAAGCATCTTCCATATACGTCATGTCGGAGTTACCACCACGCGAGAAGTCTCAAAGAATCATCAACAGATCTAAACAGCAACACCACGGCGCCCATGACTCCAGCGGCGCGTCCGTCAGGGAGACCTTCCAGTTGTACAAGAATCCACCCAAGGTTATCTCCAATGTCAATGAACTATTACCTGGGTTGAACGACATCAGCGACGCCTTTGAGGCCTTGCCATTGGACTTGATCAAGTATTTCACCTTGTTGAAAGAGATCGACGCCAAGTGCATCAACACTATCCCACAGATTAACCAGTTGATTTCAAACTACATTGACAACTTACATCAGGATTCTCCTCCTCCTCCAGATTCGGCCTTGGCCAATGGTACAACCACAAGCACAAGCGTGGAAAGCAAGAAAGAAGAAGAAGAGAAGAAGAACAAGCTTGAGTCGAGACGATTGACTACAATCAAGAACAAAATCAATGAGATTATCCCATGTTTGGAAGAAAAGATGCACGTAACTAGCGTTGCGTCTGACTTGTTGAACAAGCACATGATCAGAATAAACCAGGACTACAAGTTGATATTATTGAATAACGAGATCCCAGAAAGTATTCGCATAGGCCCTTTGAACCACCCGGCAATGATTAACGATGCTGCCAACGGTAACTCCAACACAACTAGCAACAATGGCAACTCGTCACAGAGTCAAAGGAGTGAAAGCAGGAGAGAGGCATTGGCTGCCAAGAAAGCCAACAAGGAAGACGACCAAGCCGCAAGCAGCAAGAAGAAAAAGAAGGAGAAGGAGACGAGCCCCAACAATGACAAGAGCAAGAAGAGAGGCAGAGATGAGGCCAAGAGTGGAAACAATGGCGGTAGTGGCAATAGCAGCAATAGCAAAAAGAAGAAGAAGCAAGAGGATGATGGAGCCAAAGACGGCCAGAGCAAGAGTGGTAACTCTAGCAGGACGACGAACGGTAGCGGCAGTGGAGGCACTGACCCTACTTACTGTTACTGTCAACAGCAGTCCTTTGGTGAGATGATTGGGTGTGACAACAATGACTGCCGCTACCAATGGTTTCACTTGCCCTGTATTGGTCTCAAGAATCCTCCCAAGGGTAAGTGGTTCTGTGATGATTGTAAGCCTCTGTAGTTCTGTGGTTTTAATTTAGTTCTTGTTGTGTGTTTCAGAATGTATATTGTAAGTGAATTCATCACGTGGTGTGTTTCACGTTTTTTGGAATCACGCGCCGCATGCGACACCCCCGAATGGAATCGAATCTCGTATGGGCCCGGCCAAGGGTATCTGCACCTCGACCACAGATCTCTCCGAACCCACCGGTTACAAAATCCGCCCCGTCACTACCACAGGGGGAAGGGATTTACATACACTCACATCATGTCCTATTGGATCTAGAAGCGTGTGATGACAGTATTTCCGCTTTTCTTTTGTGCATTATAATAACCCGAGAGAATGAAGTACTTCGTGATTTGGTATTATTATCAACAACAACAACCCACCCACCCACTTTGAAGGCAATTCTGCCGCTTCAAAAATACACTTTGCTTCGTCCCATTGTTATTCCCGAAGATAAGAGTGCAAAATCGTTTACGTAGCGTCTTTCCTGTAGCCATAGTCTTCGTCTTTGTTCTTTCGCATCTCGTGGTTGCGGTTGGCGTAGCGTAGGACTTGGGTATTGTCGGTTAACGGAGAAAAAGAAAGGCGGTGGAATTTGTCCATATACAGAATATGTACGAGTCCTTACGTCAACTGTGATGTGCTGTAGAATTTAAATAATTTGGCGACTCCAAGCTCCCCCCCCCCAAAGGAAAATACGTCTAACGTGGATAATATCATCAAGAACAACAGATAGGTGTAGTAACGCTTCTACCCATCGTTTATTAGCCACCATGTGTGTAGGTGTGTGTGGTTTCCCTTTTGCCCTTTGGGGAGCTTGTATCGATTGGGAAGCACTTACGGGTCGGCTGTTTCGCAGAACCACAAAGCTGGGCCGATTCCTCAACAGAACGAGCAAATTAAATGCAGAGGGTGTACTATGCCAGTTTCAGCTGCGGAATATGTAAAACCGGACACTACATGGCCCATCCATCCTAATGAGTTTTAAAATTCTTTCTAATTAAGGTTTTAGAGCAAAAATTCCTTTAAACGAAATATGCAGGAGGCGGACACAGAGAGAGACTGTGATTTCGAATGGAAGACAGGGCTGGAGAAACTTGTCCCTCCAGAGATCACATCACAATTGGTAATCAGAAGTGCTAGCCGAGCTCTACCTGAAAGAATAGAGTGAAAAAAATGCTTGACGGAAAAAAAGACGAGCGCCTGCGATCTGCAAAAAACATCCGTGCATTTTTTTAAGTTGAATGTCTTTTGTTTTAACACTTGGTGGGACGAGACAGACGAAAAGTCAAAGAGAGACAGGGAAAGGCAAAGGATGAACACTTAACCTTGTTTTTTTTTGTTGGTTAAAGGGAATCAAGGTGGGAGAGAGAGGGAGAGAGAGGGACTGTGATTTCTGTGCCACGCGTGGGGCACAAATCGCACACTGCACTACACGGTCCTTGTGTTTAGTTTCGTATCTGCCAGGAATACAAACATTAACTGGCAAGGCGTACCAGACAAAGGATAGTATCCGCGGTATGTCAAACTGAAATAGTGTAAATTAGTCTAGCTGCAAAAGTTTGTGGTGGGAGATGGAATGGTGGTGGTGGTGGTGGTGGTACAGTCGACAATGGTTCTCACCAGCCGTAGGGGTACAAGAAAAATCAGCTTGCGAGTGGTGTGCCCACACGCCATGTTTAAATCTTACAGACTACTGGTGGTGCCAGTGGTGGTGTAGATGTGCCTAACCAGTAACTAAAATTAAAACTTGTTTAGTGCTTAGTTAGACAACTTTCGTGTATGTTGCTAAAATAGAATAAATTTCTCGCCTTTGTGTAACCAGCTGAATTTTTTTTTTTTTCTGTTTCTCTCGTTCTCTCACTTACGCAGTACATGTAATAATCGACGAAAAAGCAAACCAACCCAAGAAGAACAAGACAAGAATACAAAATACAAAAATACAAAAAAAAAATTCTCAAAAATCTTCCCTTTCTTTCTTTCTTCCCTCCCTTCTGCAAGCCCTCCCACCAGCCCTATAGGAAAACTGTTTCATACTAACATCATAGGTCAATTGGAATAGATATATCCTTTCGTTTTCGCCTTGCCCTTGAATCAGAAGCACCAGACGAACGAACCAAAAAAACGAAAATTCGTACTCCGAGCAGAACATGTTGAGAGAATATAAACTAGTTGTTGTTGGTGGAGGTGGTGTTGGTAAATCTGCCTTGAC
>JAJSEA010000296.1:0-22574 GCA_026724345.1 Candida sp. AC06
AGGCCCCCTGGCTTCTTCAAGACACATGGTTGACAACATTGCCATGCAGGAAGCCTTGAAGGACTAGCCTTGACTCCCTTTGTTTTCAATCCGCTTGCAGTTTTCCCCCAATTAATTACTAATTTGTCCCTCGGCATGGCGATCTGGTTTCAGGGACCAACCTGACCACTACCTTTTTTCACTTCTTCCTTTGGGACTGTCTTTTCCCATTTCTTTACTTTTTTTGCTGTATAACCCAATGAAAACATTCTTTGCTGAACTGAGCCATGAGCCACACACGACCGAATCTCTTTGTTCTCCTTGCATTAGTGGAATTCAGCACAATAGAGATTCAAAGGAGATCCCTACTCCGACACTCATTACTGTAACCACTCTCACCCCCTCCCCCCACCTCAACCACGTGCTGTCCCCTAATACACTTGAGCCGTACGCCTGTCAGACAAAAAACCACTCCCTAAAGCACATTCCTTGACCCAGAAGACAGTAAGATTTCGCGATTGCACAAAAGTTGCTATCTACTCAACAACAAAACTGGTAGCCCTTTCACCCACTGCAAGACCGAATGCAAGGGCTCGTAAACGCAAACAAAAACCTAAATCCATCAGCGTGCCTGGCTGCCCCCCTTTTCCGGGCGCCGACCAGCGCCAACCGCGCCACCCCTCGCCAAAACACAAGAACCTCGCCATGGCGTCCTCCTTGTCTTCATGGCCATTTCATCTGGGCCTAAAAGTCAAGAGTGGGGTATCCAAGGCCCAACAACAGGGAGAGATAGGAGAAAATAAAAAAACGACACTAAAACATGGCTCTGGAATGTTAGGTCACTAACTAAATCTTGAGGAATTTTCTGTCGAGATCTCCCTTTAGGGTAAAATCAGCGTGGCGCTGATTCGACCAAAACAATGTCGATTGGGGGAGGGGAGGGGGGAAGCAAGACACTAAGTAACCAGGACAAAAGAGTCCTGAAATTCCTATGCATGTCATGTAATTACAAATCTATTATCGAAACCCTGGCGAATACTAGGGACACACGCGCCTATAGAATTTGAGCAGGAGCACTTCCATTATTATCTTTCAGTGCTTTTATTTTTTCTCTTCTTCGTCCCGCGATGTTGTAATATTTAGTTGCTGATGTGCGTTCGGTGTGCATTGGGCGTGGAGGTGTGGGTGAATGAGACCACCGCTCCCGCTCCTGCCCGCCCTGAAATTAATCGACAATCCTTCTTTGTTTGTTTTCGCTGATCCTTTGCTCAAAACTCTTCAAGATAGCTCTATATAAATGAATCTCTCTATCCCCAGCAATGTACTCTTCCCCCCTTTCTTTTTTCTATAATCCTGCTTCTCTTCAGATCCCACATTACATAACTTCCCATGTTGAGAATTTTCCATTTTAACAAAGACGACCGTCTCGCACACCACAACAACCGGTACAGATACGTTCGCGTGACGGACGCGGCCCAGATCGACCGCACCCTCAAGAAATCCAACTACTCGACCATCGGCTGGACCGACTGTCCCAAGTACTTGAAGAACTACGCCGTGTTGCGCAACGGCAACATCGAGCTACGCTCCGTGATCGAGCCCAACGTGTTTATCTACGTTAGTGAACAGGAGTTGGAGAAAGCAGTGTTCCAGTACTACCGTATTGAAATCAAGGACTTTTTGGTGTTTTATTGCTCCGACCTGGACCTAGATTACGTCCTGGGCAAGTTCCACTGCACTACCTCGAGACCCGTGTTCATGAAGATCAAGTTCAACAAGGACCCCTTTTTCTTTATGGATGACATGAACACAAAGGTCAAGGAGGAGAAGAAGTATAGCGACGCCTTCTATTTTATCAACGCAAAGGAAAGAAAGATCCAGTTCTCGGCAGCTATACTTTCGGTCGCAAGCAAGTTTGTCACTGTTGATAGGATAAGCTCCGTGCCCTTGTCGTACTTGGACATCTACAAGTTGTTTGGCTTGAATGTGTTCATCAGCGGCGAAGGGTCGTTCTACAATGAGCTTTTTGATAGCAATGATATTTTGTTGCCAAAGTACCAACAAGAATGGTAAGCACTTTTGTTTTTTTTGGTTTAGCACTATACAGTTACATAGAAATACATACACGTACCGCATTCAATGTCTTTTCTTCTTGTCTTCCTTCTGCTCGACTTCGTCCACATTGTAAGGTTTCTTGGTGGTCCAAATCACCCAAAGCAACAAGACCTCAAACACCTGCAACGCCGAGACCTTCAAGTCAAACACTTCGATGACGTTGCCAACGACGCCTAATAATTCACCAACGTCAAAGACACCGCTGAATCTCAAGTTGACGTACAACATGACGATGGTGTATTTGCCAAAGTAGCTCCAGGCAATAAGATGCACCAAAACGGATTGCAACAACACCCTTGAAAGCCTTGGGTTTTTCGTTCTCAAGTACCAGAAAATCCTAACGCCATAGATTAATGACAACACCTGAATGGCAATTTCAAGACCGGTTTGCACTTGCTTGGAGATCAACAACGCGTACTTGACGGTGTCTGAATAGAAATCGGTCAAGGTAAACTTGTATGCACGGTTAACCAAGATGGATTTGTCAACTATTCCATAGGGCACGTCGTTGATAAACACGTCGCTGATGTGCAAGATATCACTCAACGCATATGTCCGAACCAAGGCTGTTGCAACACTAGCAGCAAAAATCAGTTTCAACCAGAACTCAGAAGGCTTGACTGGCAAATTGAGAATGCCTGTGCCCAAGTACACCGAACCAACGACGTATTGGAACCACTTGTCAAACAAGACCGGCTGAACGTGGTCGTAGTAGTTCTGGATGTAGTTGTAGATGGAGTCACTGGGGTAGAAAAAGTAAAACACCCACAACCCTAAAAACCCGAGACGGTAAACCAAGTTGGCAGCCAAGAAGGGGAACAACTTGTTCAACACAGGAGGCAACTTCGACATGCCGCCAGTTCTAATGCCCGGGTACAAGTACGTCAAAAGGAGAACCACAGAACCAAACAAGATCAGCAAGTTCACCTGGGTGGAGAGCTCGTTCAAAACGTTTGGCGAGAGGGCTTCGTTCTCAACGGTAACATCGACGTAGTAATTCAACGGGTGAGTTCTAATATCATCGTAGGAGTACAATGGGAGGTAGATGCAATAAACCCCAGGCTCAGTGACTTTGTACACGACCGTCTGGTCTTCCGTGATCGTCTTGTTGTAGAATCGCTCCGGGATCAGGAACGATTTTCTGAGGCTCAAATCAAACGTGACCTGTTTGGTCTTGTCGTTGGCTTTGAGGAACGGCTTGTCTTCAAGGTAAGTGTAGTTGGCAAAGTCGTTGAAATTGGGCAAGTTTCTGAACTTGAAAAGGTCGACGTACTCAGATATAACCAACGGGATCTGGTCCTTGTTGACGTCGTAGAAGTCGAGGGTGAGTTGGGTGTTGGGCAAGGTTTGGTTAATGGCAATGCATGCGCCATTGGAGTTGTATGTCAATCTCAAATGACGGTTGGATCTTCCCAACACCAACGACAATTGGAATACTATGAGCCAGACAAATGATTGGAGGTATCTCATGGTGCAATTGGGAGCAGTAGTAGCGGTAGTGATGGAAGCGTAGAAGATAAGGAGTTGTCTGGATTCTTGTTTTTTTTTTTCCACTGTGGGTTGTTCCACAATGCCGTCCGACAGAATGGGTTGGGAGTCCTGGCCAGCACATCATTCTCTCCACCGTAATTGTAATGCACGATCGCCAGAACCCCAAAAAGAATACAAAAATGCTTGGCACAAGATGGTTTTCTGGCGTTGCTGATCTTTGCAACACAACAGATTGTTCATTGATGTCCATCAAATACATACAAATCTATTTAGTCTATGGGGTGCTAGGCAATTTTAGATTGGCCCGCTTCCGTGTCATCACCCTTGTACTTCGGAACAACCGCCGGGCTCGTACAGGACCAGATCCACCACAACAACACAAGTGGGACGTACTCCATGAAAAACCTGGAAACCTCAAAATAACCACTCACAAAGTCAACAATGGCGAATCCCACACCGTGGTACAATAACGTCCTCTTCATCAAGTTGGCATTTACAGCTTGCCCACTCTTTGCAAAACGGGAGTACATGATATACCCATAGAGATATGGAAGAATGACAACGAAAATGAAGAAAAGCACCCCATAGAGGCCAAAGCTCCCGAATGCAAAAACTGCCAAATAGGGGTGGTTGACAACTATGTCGTTCTTCTCGTACACAAACACGTCTTGAGCAACACCGTCAACTGTTATGCTGGTTGTGACGATCGAGGAGGAAATAAACACCGGGAACGTCATAAGGAAGCCAAAGACGACCGTGACAAGTGTGATCCGTCTCACCCAGACAGTTCCCAAGGGGAGAACTTTGCCTGGTTTTTCATAGCCACTACCAAGGTATGTCGCAGTTGTCACGTACATGTCCCAGTAATTCAATGGCTCTTGTGTAGCGTATCCAAAAGACAAAGCTATTGATGGCAGTGGAATGACCGACAAAATGGCATGTCTGGCACAGTACAACACTAAAAGAACGAAAAAGCGCCTCAGTACTAGTGGCATGTCACTCAAGCGTCTGATGTGGTACTTGACAACAATCCCCGCAATAATAAGAGCACCAATGAGTGCAGTGACGCCATGGTAGAAAGATTTTTCAGCCACGTCGATTGGTTCAATCTCCTCAAGAATGTCGAGGTCAAGCAGGAACGCACCATGATATTGCTTGTTTTTGTTGAGCAACACACAGTACTCGCCCTGTTCTCTAGCCCACGCATGAAAAGACACGTCGTTCGCAGTGATGTTTCTGATAAGCACGGGATAGGTGATGGTAGGTCCCTGGTCCTTTGACGAGGGCCAACTTTGCAGTTTCGCTTTGACAGTGATGTTCACGGGCAACTCCTGTTTGGGTTCGACGGCGACGACTTTGAACTCGAGCTTTGTATCGCCGTGGAATTTGTCCAAATTCCAGCATTTGTACGGGGTGGCATCGGTGAATTGGAAGCTGTCGATGGTGTTGATAACCTTGGCGGCTGCAGCCAACTGGACAAAAGCAGCACCCAAGAACGCTAATCTGAGGAACTTCATGGCATACCGTTAGAGTGTTGTCCGATTAATTTTTTTCTTTCTGGTGGGATTCGTTTCTTGAACATACGGCAGCAAAACAGGAAGGGGGGGGGGGGTCATGTTTCATGCAATTGGTGGGCCTCGAGACGTTGTTTTGTTTTCTGTCTTTCTGTCTGTTTACGGCTCCGCGCCACGGACCAGATTGTGCTTGGCTGGCTCGAAAAGTCAAAAATGCAGACATCAGTGCCACACGGCTTGGCACGAGACCTACAAAAGCATTCATCTGGAAATACTCTATGTGCTTTTGGGCACCTCCAAATAACAGATGGCTAGTCCTGGGTATGCTTCTAAAACTCTTAAGCTCACTTGTATTCAACATCTATAAACTCAAACTGTATAAATCTACTCGGGCCCCGTCACACGCCTACTGGAACAACGTACCCTCGAGAGCCTTGTTATATCTCAACCCTGTGATTGGGTGTTCCTTGAAGATCTTGTCAATAGCGTCCAAATCAGCATCAGTCAACTCAATCAAGCTTCCCAAATTGGACTCGACTCTCTTTTTGGTGCTACCGGAAGGAATGGGCAAGATTCGGGTGACCTGGTCTATGCCCCTAAAGTTCTTAGATCCCGAGACTTTCAAAATCCAGGACAACGCCAAGGACTCCAACGTGGTTTGCTTGACGTCGTGGGCGTACTTGTACAACTCTTTCAATGCGGGCAAGTTCTTTGCAAAGGTTTCTGGCTGGAACTTGTCCAAGTGGTGTCTGATGTCCCCCTGGGGGATGTTGCTCAAGAAGGTGTCGGCGTTCTCAACCGTGTAATCGGTCAAAAGACCTCTGCACAATGGGGAGTAAGCAATCAAGGGGATGTCGCGCTTGGACAATTCTTCCAAGATACCTGTGGTGATGACTTCCTGTGAAAACAAGGACAATTCTAACTCGACGCACGAGATGGGGAACACTTTCAAGGCTGATTGGATCGAGTCCTTGCCAACTTCAGACAAGGAGATACCGTCAATGGTTCCGTTCTTGACAAACTCACTAATGTAGCCAATGGTCTCTGGGTAAGGCACTCTGGAATCGACCCTCGCAATCTCAAACAAGAGCTTTGGTCTGTTAGACTTGGGGAAATAGGAAGCAATGTTTTCAATGGACTTGGCAATGGACTCTTTGCTGCCATCAGGAGCCAATGTTTTTGGGTCTACTCCGCCCTTGATCGAGACAATCAAGCTGGCGTTTTCCTCGGGGGTGTTCTTCTCAAAGAATTCTTGGAGTAACTTCAAGTTGGCATCGTCTGGACCGTAGAACTCTCCCCCGTTGATCAATTTGGTGCCGAATTCCGGGTGGGAGGTGACGAACTTCAAGGTGTCGATCGACTGTTCGAATGCGGGCGGTGCTGGCGTCCATGTCATGGACATGGTTCCGAAACCGAACTTTCCTGGGATTTCAACTGGTTTGTAAGACATTGTTGGTGAGTGGATGTGATGGCGATGAAGAGGATGATGCGAAACAGGCAAATGGAAGATCTCGTGGCTATTTATATAGATTGCGGAGCGGGATTTAGGGATTGTTGGGGAGATCGGAAGTATGCCACGAAAAAGTACATTCGTCCGCTGGTATCACCGAAAAACCTGTTTCACTTCGGCTTCCGCATTTCACCACAGCTTTTACGCTTTATAAAAGAAGATGCAACGGCCGAAACTTCAAAAAAAAAAAAACGTCAACCAAAGCCTTCCTTCTCTTTACGTACCACCCGCTACCCGTGTCGAAGCCCACCGAATGATGCCTCGGCCATTACTAAGATGACGAGAGACAAAGTCATCGTTTGCACGGACAGTGCTATATCCTTTTCCTACTCATTTTATTGTCTAAATACAGGGTCTATTAAAAATTAAATACTTCGTCTTTCTGGTATCCCGACTCCTTAGCCAACTCGTTAATATGCTCCACGAACGCAGGAGGACCGCAAACAAGAAGCTTGCTGTCGGAGCCACTTGGAGGCAAGAACTCGAAGTCGGACTTCTTGACAAACTCCCCAGTGATGTACTTGATTTCCAAGTCCGGGTACTTCAGCGCCATGTTGTCCAATTCGTCCTTCAACAAAATATCCGTTTCTTCATTGTTCGCAAACAACAACTTGATCTTCGTTTTGTCGTCCATGTTGGTGATGATCCTCGTGATGATCTGCAACATCGGAGTTATACCTGTACCACCGGCAATCAACCCCACTTCCTTGTACTCATTAGGCACGTAGTCGAGCTTACCAAACGGACCTCTGAACTTAACTGTCTGGCCAATTTGCACGTTGGCTAATTTCCTAGTCACCACGCCGTTCTTATAATGCTTGACCAAGATATCAAAGAACCCGGTGTCAAATTGGTTAGAAATCGGAGTATAGTACCTCACTTCGTCCTTACCGTCCACCGTGAAGCAGCAGGCCAATGAATGCCCCGTAGGAACATCCAACACCTCGTCGTCTTTCCTCAACTTGAATCTGTAGATGGCCGTCATTGGCCCAATCAAGGTCTTGTCCAACAACTCAAAGTCCTGCCACTTGACCAAGTGCATCGATGACCTGCGCTGTAAAGCGCCGTATATCTGCATGGAGCAGATAACCACGATGAATCCCACGGAGTAGGGCATGTATTCCCAGCCAAAGATCCAGGTGCCAAACAAGATCAAAGCTATAGGGATGTAGATACCGTGGATGGGCTGCTTGAGTAACTCTCTTTTGTCTTCCATGCTGGGCTGCAGTGGTTATCTATGTTTGGTGTTGGGTTACGATGGGGGACCAAAAAGAAACTGGCAGGGAATAACTCTAAGATCGCTCTGAAAAAGTCAAAAGAAAAACCCGCAAGAGAGAAACAACAGCATGAAAAAAGAAAACGAAAAAGAAACTGGACAGAATTTGCCAGGGCACGCACGGACCTATGCCGCTTTTACAGCCGATAGTTATTCGGAGTTTCTTATAGATAATAGAATATAGGGTATGTGTATATAAGAATTAGAGATGTAGAAACTAAAGTGAATGATAAAAGTGGAAACTAGAAGGAAGAAAGAAAATAGAAAAAAAGAATATAAGAACCCAAAATTAACAAATATGAATGGCGACATTTACATCCAAGATTGTAGCAACTAAAAAAGAAAACAAAACCAGTAACAAAGAACTTTCTACCCAGAACGGCAAGTGGACCTAATATTCTTCTTCTTCTTCTGGGAAAGAGTCGGTACCGACTTCGATGTAATCTCTTTCTAATGCAGCCAAGTCTTCTCTGGCTTCAGTGAATTCACCTTCTTCCATACCTTCACCAACGTACCAGTGGACGAAGGCTCTCTTGGAGTACATCAAGTCGAATTTTCTGTCAATTCTTCTCCAGGCTTCAGCAATGGCGGTGGTGTTGGACAACATACAGACGGCTCTGGAGGCGCTGGCTAATTCGGAACCTTGGATAGCAGTTGGTGGTTGGTAGCAGATACCAATCTTGAAACCAGTTGGACACCAGTCAACCAATTGGACAGTCTTCTTGGATTTAACTTGGGCAACAGCGTTTTGCACATCTCTGGTGACGACATCACCACGGTACAACAAACAAGTGGCCATGTACTTACCAGTTCTTGGGTCACACTTAACCATTTGGTTACCTGGTTCGAAACAGGACTGGGTGATTTCGGAGACGGAGTTGGCTTCGTGGTTGGCTCTGGTCTTGGAGAAAACTGGCGCATAACTGACTAATGGGAAGTGAATTCTTGGGTATGGGACCAAGTTGGTTTGGAACTCGTTCAAGTCGACATTCAAGGAACCGTCAAATCTCAAGGAAGCAGTAACCGAAGAGACAACTTGGGCAATCAAGTTGTTCAAGGAGCTGAAGTTTGGTCTGGAAATGTCCAAGTTTCTTCTGCACATATCGTAGATGGCTTCGTTATCAACCATAAAGGTACAGTCAGCGTGTTCCAAAGTGGTGTGGGTAGTCAAGACGGTGTTGTATGGTTCGACGACGGAAGTAGAAACCTGTGGGGCTGGGTAGACGGCGAATTCCAACTTGGACTTCTTACCGTAGTCCAAGGACAACTGTTCCAATAACAAAGAACCCAAACCAGAACCGGTACCACCACCCAAGGAGTGGGTAAAGAGGAAACCTTGCAAACCGTCACATTGGTCACTCATTCTTCTGACTCTGTCCAAGACATCATCCAAGATCTCTCTACCAACGGTGTAGTGACCTCTGGCGTAGTTGTTGGCGGCATCTTCTTTACCGGCAATCAACTGTTCTGGGTGGAACAAGTCCTTGTAGATACCAGTACGAACTTCATCGATGACGTTTGGCTCCAAGTCAACGTACAAAGCACGAGGGACGTACTTGCCTGATCCGGTTTCACTGAAGAAAGTGGAGAAACCTTCTTCTCCTCCCTTTGGTCTGTCCAATCCTTCTTGCAAGTACCCATCTGGTCTGATACCGTGTTCTTGTGAGTATAATTCCCAACAGGCGTTACCGATTTGGCAACCGGCTTGACCGACTATAGTAGGTGTTCGTTAGTAATGCTTATTGCCGTGTGTGTGGGATAGATTGGCTGACTAATTGGCTGGGATCTGAATGCAATTTACCAATTTTCGATCTGTTGACGACGTGTAACACGATTTGTTTTTCTTTTTCTTGATCTGTCGAGAACACTGGCAGTCTCACATTCCTTAACCCAGCCAATCACGTCTTATAGGCGTGGTCTGGTGACATACCATTGATACTGATGACTTCTCTCATTGCTGATTGATTCGATTAAAGATAATAATATGTGTTGTAAAAAAAACAGCCAAACAAGAAGAGAAGGAAAATGAATGCTGTTTATTCAAAAGAGAGAAAAATTTGCGTGTGTGTGTGTTTGAGAGTAGGGATTTTTTTTTCGGTTGATTTGTTTACATTTCGAGGCTCTCACGATAAAAAAAAATCTGAACCTCTTTAGCAAAAGCGTGTGCGAATTTCAAAACGTTCTCGATTCGTGTAGAAAGTAAACAAAGGGCTACAAACAGTATACGATAAAATCAAGCGGTTCTGTTTCTTGCATTACTAATTTTACAACCCGACATATGATCTCAACTTTGCAAAGAATCCCTGTGGCTTGCTCTTCAAGCCCAACTTGACTTGCAAGTCCTCGCTGGCGTCATTCAACACGTCGCCCACAGACCTCTCCCAGTTCTTCACATTGTTGTAGCCCGTGAACAATTTGTTCTGGAATGCGGCTAAATTGACCAACTCGCGTCTATTCAAACGGGACAACCAGTCATAATTGTAGCCAAAGGATCTAAGGTACGCCTTCAAGTCAGCGTTGGAGAACGCTTTCACAACATCGTCCCACTTGGAATTGATCTCCTTCTCGGTGGTCTTTGCGGTGTCGTAGACCTTTGAGTTGAAATAAGACAAGCCGTACAACGCCTTACGGTAAATATTGTTGGCATAGTCGCCAATGACAGTCTTGTATCTGATGTATCCCTTGTCAAAGTCCTCTTGAGCATCTGAAGCACGCGAATTGACATCGGATGCAAGTTTGGAAACCTGCTCCTGAGCCTGGTCGTATTTGGCCCTGACATCGGCAGCTGCTTCATCATACTGTTCACTGATTTGGGACTCAATGGACTCGTAGTTTTGTTTGGCATCGCCCGCAATGGACAGACCCTTCTTTGCAGCCTCAGCTTTGAGCGATTCGTACTTCTCGCCAACTTGCTCGTGGTAGGTATTGACTTCATCATGCACGTCAAGCACAACTTGATTTGCAGCACTGACCCTGTTGTCAAACGCGGTTTGGGCACCGTACCACCAATTGGTCAACCTGTCCCAAACTCCACTTTGCAATTCATCGATGTTTTGACTCAACTTGTGTGTCAATGACTCGACGTACTTTCTGCTGGCTGTTTGAGCATCAGTGATGAAAGAAGCAATGTTGTTCTTACCCTTTTCCACGTCGTGCAAGAACTCGAGAGAGTAGGCATAGGAAGCTTCTTCAATTTGGTCCAAGGCATCGGCAGCAGAAAACTTCGCCTTGTCAAAGTTCTCTTTCGCGGCTTCACTGCCCAGGTTGTAGTACTCTTGGACAAGTTCGAAGCCCTTTTGGATTTCGTCTTCAGTCAACTTTTCGTACTCTTTGGGATCCAAATTCTTGGCCAAGTACTGTCTGTATCCATTGATGTCTGGGGTATAGAAGCGGATTTGCAGCTCAATGTTGTTGTAGAAGTTACTGGCGCCTTTTCTCAAACCTTCGAACTGCTTCTGGAAGGCAGAAACCAAATCCAGTCTCGATCCTTCAATCTGCTGACCTTGGTCTTTCAACCATTGCTTGATAGAATCCGTCGAGACGTCGTCAACCACCCAAGCGAATGTTTCAGTGTAGATTGGATCAAACTTGTGCTGCCTCACCAACTCAATCAATTGGTGCTTGGTGGTGAAAATGGAATACGGCACTTTTCTGACATCCAAGAACTCACGCAACTTGTCCTTAGACCAGTTGTTGATGCCAACAAAGAAAGTATCGTTAATCCAATCATCAACTTTATTCTTCTTCTTCTGTTCTCCCTTGGTTATCCATGGCTGGTAGTCCTTCTCGGTGTCGGCTAGCCAGGTCTGGATGTCGCCTAGCAAGTACTTCTTGTAGGTCTGAGCAATCTTGATCAACTCGTCCTTGCTCAATTCTTCGACATAAATACCCGGCTTGGTGTCAATAAACCCATGCAAGTACAACCACTCGCGCAACTGACTGTAGTTCCATGTTTCAAAGAACTCATCCTTGATCTGACCGTACTTGTCAAAAATAGACTTGTCAAACAAATCCAACGAGTTGAACAACGACTCCTTAGTGTCCTTGATGGAATTGGTAGCTTGGTAGCTGAACTCCTTCAACTTGTCAATCAAGTCATCACGCGTGGAGCGGGGTTCAAAGTCGATACCGTAGTCACCCAACCACTTCTTCAAGTCCTCGTCGGACCAAGAGGATTCGTACAACCAATTACCAGGGTAGAACTTGGAGCCTTGGTGTTCCTTGGCAATTCTATCGAAATCTTTCTTGATCTTCTCGATTAAATCTTGCCTCGTATCGTCCTTCTTGAAGGAAATACCGTTGCTCGACAACAAGTTCTGCAAATTCGTAACGGGCCAGCTTTCAAAAATCCATTCCTTGACCGAATACTTGTCATTGTCTTTGTTGCCAAACAAGTAGTTGAAGTTCAAGAACTCGGAGCTGTCGTGCACGTTCTTCTTCTTGATGAACTTCTGGTACTCCTTTTCCAATTTCTTTGCTTCTTCGTTTGCCAAGCTGATCAATTTGGGGTTGTCCAACTTGTCGTTGAACGAAACCTTGCGTTCTTTCAAGAATTGCTTTATGTCGCTGTTGGACCACTGGTCAAAGCCGTAGTTTGCCAAAACAGGGAGTACCAATAAGTACAACCATAACACTATTGAAACCATCATCTTGTTCTCGATCCTGAGTTGTAAGTGTAATTATCCCAGCAAAGAAAGTTCTAATGAAGGAGGGCAAGTATTCTTTTAAAAAAACAACTGTCGAGGAGGGCACGGGGAGGTCCCCGGTTATTTAAATGCATACAACTGTCACAGCAACCCTGGAAAAGCTTACATTGCTATTCCCAATGTTTGGAGCTTTGGGGGGTAAATGAAATTTTTCTAGTGCAAGGGATTTTTTTTTTTACCCACAGCGCACACACACTGTGCAACCACACACAAACTGTGGGAGCAAACAGCAATGCTTGTGTTGCTGTGGAACACCATAGAACAATTTAGCAACCTTAAACTCCCCCAAGCAGCCCAAAAAGAAAAAAAAAACACCCGCTGCATTGCCTAACGGAGTCGAACGATACCAAAGATGCACAGGTCACCCAGATTCCACACAGTTGGGTTCTTCTGGACGCGGGTGGCTAGAATTGTTGTTTCTTTAAAAATGTGTGTGGCCTGCAATTTCCCCATACCAGAAAACCTCACACAAGAAAGGAAGGTGTGAAGTTTGCAACTTCTGTATTTTGTTGTATAGGTGGTTCTTCTTTGTTTACACTCTATCTTGAGACTCTACTATCTCTTACTGCCATCCTTCAATCTTCTCCAGTCATAAGTATACTACAAGTCATGGCTTCTTTTAAGAAAAAAAAAATACACCTTCAGAGCCCCCCCTTTTCATCTCTGTTCCCTCTAACTAGTCCCACCCTCCCTAGCCTATATGTCGCTGTTCAGAACTAACGGATCGCCTGTTTCATACTCATCCAACACATCCAAATTCATAGAGCTCCAACTACAGAATGACCGGTTGTTCCGACAGCTAAGCTACGGGCATATAGCTTACGACATCCACGACTTGAACCAGATGAGGGAATCAATATACACCAACCAGATGCTCAAGCACAATATCAGGATCAACCACCTCATGAGCTTGGAGCGATCACGATACAAAATGCATACGCCTCAAGAGTACACCAACAACAGCAGAACACCGCTGGTGTCTGAACAGGAGCTGATACGGAACAGCAACTTGTTGTCGGCCAACAATCACTTGAACTCCGCGAGAGTCGAGTACGTGACCAAGTACCAGTTGGTTGACTGCAAGCTTGTGCAGAGCCAGCACACCCCTAGCATAAAGCACATTTCCCTAAGGCAACGGCTGAAGCTGCTACTAGAGAAACGCGCCACCCGAACGAGGGTCACTGTGGCTAATGCCACGCGCCGCGACGAAGGGCCTAGCACGGAGTTGAAGCATGCCCATAGAGAGTTCTTGAGACACGAGCTCGACCGGATACGAACAGCCATTCCTTGATAGATTCATGATTTCCCTCCATATCTACGTAACAAGTGTCGTTTCGACACGCTAATATATATATTATTTCACGCCCCAGTTTCAGTTGCCAATTCTAATCCGAGTTGGGAAATGTTATTGTTCATGATTTGCAAAGACCATTGAACAAGATCAACAGAAAAACCCTGGGGGTTGTGAGAACAGACACGTAGCTGGTTCTACATGTGCGCTTGTGTTGGCGGGAATGAAAACGACCATCTTGGATATCTGCGAAGCAATGCCGTCGCGGTGGTAGCGGAGCCGCACCACAGGAACGTTTTTCTTCTGTTTCGTGTTGTAAAATTCACGTCTCAAACATGCCAACCTGTTTACATGCCTTTACACCCAGGTGTTTCAGCCAAACATGTACACGTCAATCCTTAGCAAAAAGATAGTTATTATTTAAATAGAACGCATGAGAAGCTCCACTGAATAAAGAATTCGAAAGGGTTCAACTCTTCTTAAGAAGCCACCTCCACCCCCACCTCCGCACATCCCCTAATGAAGTTATTCCACGCAGCTTTGCTAGCAGCAGCTCAGTCCCAATTAGCATTCTCCTTCATCCACAACAGAATTGACGCCTTCGAGTTCAGCGATGTGACTCCATACAAATGCTGGAAGTTTGACAACATCCACGGTGAGACCCATTTCAAGTTTGACGTCACACAGATCCAATTGGGCCAGGCGTTGCCATTGAACGTCCACGTCAACGTGGAGCTGATGCATTTGGACAGGGACCAGGGCCAGGAGGACTTTTCCATCCAGAGAGACGCTTACACCGTGTTTGAAACGGAAATCAGGGAGAAGGATGCGTTTGATGTGTTGATTGAGCAGCCAGGCGAGTTCTGCGTCCTGTTCAACGAAAACTCGCAGTACCATGGCCCATTCAGCGCTAACTTTGAAATTGTTGAAAAGATTGAACCGATCAGAATCTCCCAGGAAGTATTCAACCACCGTGTCACCGCACTCATTGGAGCTTTGGTCATTGCTGGGCTCGTTGCCAAGTACAACATCAGGGATTTGAAAGATATGTCGCCAATTTCCAGAAGACTTTTTGTACTTGTCGTATTGCACTTTATCTACAATGTGGTGTTGTGTTTTATCCCCAACCCGGCCAGAAGTGTGCTTTTCCAGAACACCGTCGGCAGTCTTTTGAGATGCTGGGACACGTACGTGGCAATCATGGTTTATTTCGGCAGCGGGTTCAAGAACCTTGGCTACAGAGTGCCATCTAACACAGCATGGATCAAGAGAATGATCATGGCTGCACTTGTCATCACCACCACTGTTTCCACCTCTGTGTTGTCCAACTCGGTCGTCAAGAAAAACATCATGTTGGAAGGGGAGCTCCAAGAGGTGTACTTGCACAAGTACAATGGTCCATTCATCCTGCATCCATACCTCGAATCACTTGTCAATGGCGTAGTGTCCGTTCTTGGGGTTGCGCTTTTGATCTGTGTCACCGTCCTCCCATTCGTCTATGGTATTGTCATCTACAACAGGTTTGGAAAGTCTGGCGAGTTTGTTAACCAAGAATTGATGAAGAAGACGTTGTTGTTCCACGGTATCTATGCTTGGTTTGTTGGTTCTGTCTTGTACTACTACTTTGACTTTATGAAATTGTTTGAGGACTACGTGCCAGTGGTCATCTTGTTTGTCATCTGGTTCTCTGAAAGACCATACGTTGCCATGAAAGGATTTGAAGATTTCGGCAGCTTGAACGGAATCAAAGAGTTCTACTTGTAAGAGTCTGTGTATACAAAACAAGAAATGTACGGAGTTTTATTTCTTTTTCATGCAACAAACGGACCGGGATCACGGGGATTTTCTTGTCCTTGACGAGCCCTGAATCGGGAGAAGTAATTGATGTCTTCTGACGTATTTGGAAGATGCCTACGTGGCGACACCATGGTTATTGTAATTCGCGTACAGCGAATGTTTGGAGAGAGAGAGAGAGAAATTGATCGGCGATCCTCAAACTTCATACTCCTGCAATATAACATTTCCGGCTCTGACATATCTGAACAAACAAAACACACCTTGATTCGTCCCCATCTTTGCGATGACACAACAAACAAGCCCTTCTCCTCCTCCTCCTCCTACTGCTCCTGTGTTTTAAAAATTCCCTTTCCCCATGACAACTATATAAGATAGCGACTTATTCCCTGTCTCCAGTGTTGCCGCCAGTATTTTTCTAACTAACGATTCCACCTCCCATGAAATTACTCACGCTTATCCCGTTCCTCGCTGTCCAGCTCCGCTTCATCGCTGCTGAGCACTCGCACCTTCTCAATTCTGTCAAGGTCATCGAGTTTGACGAGGTCACTCACGAGCAATGCTTGACCGTTCCGCACCTCGACAGCCAGACCCGGTTCGACATCGAAGTGGAAGGAATCCAGAACCAGAACTTGCCCGTGAACGTCAAGTTCAACTCGGAGCCGATGTCGTTTGACTTTGCGAACCCCAAGGACAGACACGAGTTGGAGCTGAGCGTAGAGACAACGACTGTGTACGAGGGTGTGTTTGAAGAAAACGGCAAACATATTGTGAACATCTACAGACCTGGCAACTACTGTATCAGCTTCAACAACGACTCCAAGTTCATCGGACCCTTCAAGGCCAAGGCCACGTTGATTGAAGAGATCTTCCCGATCACGATCCAGAAAGAGATGACGAAAGCAGGCATCAAGTCCGTTGTTGGGATCCTTGTCCTTGCTGGTATCGCGTTCAAGTACAACATCATGAGTGTTGCCGCGTTCAAGGACTTGACGCCGGTGTGTCGTGGGTTAATGCTGGTGTTGTTTGTCGAGATCGCGTACTTTTCAACCATCTTCATCTTGGAGCTGCTCTGCGCCGCGTTCCCCAGCGGGTACGCGTACTTGATTGTGGAGAACTACCTCAAGCGCGGGCTCCACTCGGTGCAGGAGTGCTGGAAGACCTACGTCATCGTGATGATTTACTTTGGCAGCGGGTACAAGAACTTGGGGTACAAGGTTCCGTCAAACATCCCCATGGCGGGGCGCGTGTTCTTGGCCGTGCTCTTGACTTTCATGCTCGTCATCTTGCCCAACCATTCCGTCAAGGTTGCGAAACGTACCGTGCTCATCGATGGCGAGGTCTCGGATAAATACTTGATGATTTACAACAACTCGCCATCGCCTTACAAGATCGTCAGAGGGATCATGGCGGGGCTTAGGTTTGTTGGAAGTGGGTTGCTCTTGTTGTGTATCTCCGTGGTCCCTGTGGTGTATGGGTACATTATCTATAGCCGTTTTGCCAAGAGTGGGGAAGTGGAAAATGCCGAGTTGATGAAGAAGACATTGTTGTTCCATGGTATTGGGTACACTATCACCACGATTGTTGCTGGAGACTACGAGTTTGTCAAGTTGGTCACTGAGTATATCCCAATTGTGTTGTTGTGGTGGATCTGGTATTCCGAGAAGCCACACGTTGCGTTGAAGAACAAGTACAACGACGTGGAAGACACCGACTCTGGGATCCCATTACAACCAATCAGAATTTGAGAAAGTGAAAATCTATGCCCTGATATAAATTAAGCTGTATAATGCTGTAGCTATATATATATATAATACATTGGAAAGAAAACTCTTTTACATACAATGAAACATTTATTCCTTTATAGCATAACTTCTTCTAAACTTGTCGTCAACCTCAGTCAAGTAGTAGGTGCCTTGGCTCAAGTTATCGAGGGAACCTTGTGGCTTGAAGCTCTTTTGCAAGTGTGCCTTTTCTCTCAATTCAATGGCAGCCAAGTATTCTTCTGGGCTCTGGATCTTTCTTCCTTCGCCTAATTTGTAGTCGAAGTCCAAGACCTTGGTGATTGGAGAAACGTCGCCGACAACAGTGACGGACAACAAGGTGGAGGCCAAACCTGAACCGTAGGAGAAGAGACCGATTCTCTTTTCTTTCAAGTTTTCAGCGCCAACATAGTACAACAACGAGGCCAAGGAGACCCATGACGAAGCAGTGTACATGTTACCGGTGTTGGTTGGCACTTGCAAGGCTGGTTGCACTCTCTTTTTGGTCTCTTCTTTGGCCAATGTGACGAAAGTTTTTTCCAAGACCTTGTCGGTCAAGGATGCTTCGTAGGACAAACTGTCAATGTGTTGTCTGGTGCTTTCGTCAATCAAGTCAGCAAACTTGGATGGATCCGACTTGTAGTCGTTGTACAACAATCTGGCGTAACTCTTGGTGACCAACTTACAGGTTGGCACGTGGAAAGCGTTGTAGTCAAAGTGGTCGTAAACGCCGACGGTCTTGTCGACGTTGCCGGTGACCTTCTTGGAGTAGTTCTTGTAACAGTTGTCAACAGCCTTAACGTAACAGGACAAGGAGAAGTGACCATCGACAACTGGGTATTCACTGGTGAAGTCTGGCTTGTAGAAATCATAGGCGTGTTCCATGAATGAGCCACGCACAGAGTCAAAGACAATAGGAGCGTCAGGACCAATCAACATAGCAATGGAACCAGCACCACCAGTTGGTCTAGCAGCACCCTTGTCGTAGATAGCAATGTCACCAGCAACAACAATGGCGTCTCTGCCGTCCCAGGAAGACGACTCGATCCAGTTGATGGCATTGATGACAGCGGAGGTACCACCGTAGCAGGCGTTGACAGTGTCGATACCTTCAATGTCGTTGTTGTCGGGGAACAATTGCATCAACACGGACTTGACAGACTTGGACTTGTCCAACAAGGTCTCGGTACCGACCTCTAAACGACCGACGTTGTTGGTGTCAACATTGTAATGCTTGATCAATCTGGAGACAACAGTCAAGGCGATGGAGTAGATGTCCTCTCTGTCGTTGACAAAAGCCATGTTTGTCTGGCCCAAGCCGATGGTGTACTTGCCGGCTGGGATGCCGTCGAATTTTTCCAAGTCTGATTGATTGACAGCTTGGCCTGGAATGTAGACTTCGATTCCTTTGATACCAATGTTTTGTGGTGCGTTAGTCATGGTTGCAGTAGGTATATGTTGAATATATGACGTAGTGGGGGGGGTGGAGTGAGTGTGATCTGAAGTTAGAAGAAGTAGATCCGGTAGAATAGCCAGCTAGCAAGAAGAAGAGAAAGAAGGGATAGCTAGAAGTTGTAAATTTTTTTTGTATGTGAATTTTTTTTTTTTATATATAATCTCTGAAAATTTTCTGTGGTTTTGGGTGTTGATTATTTTTACAACAGAAACGAAGGGGAAAAAAAAAAAGAAACGCTGAGGTTTTGGCGTCAGAGCTACTTGGGCTATACGACGCTAACTAAAGAGGCGCTACCAACTGTCGCCTCGATCCTCGTATAAACCCAACAGCAAAGAAAAAAAAACCCCCAAGCGAGTGAGGCGAATCAAGTGCTGTCCAATTCATGCAGACACAGCCTTATCTCATTGGCCGCGTCTGGGGGGATTCTTCCTTGTGTTTACGAATACCCTGTGATCTTGGTTACTTGGCTTACCCAAGCTGTCTGCCCAGGGGTTCACAGTAGGCCACTTCAAGTATTCGTCTTCACATCATACGATGTTCTGGACAAAGGCATTTGTGTAGACAACCCGCTGCAGAATTGATAAGACACAATAAATGCGAGCAATCACCACTGGTTTAAGTGGGGGTGAGGAAAGTACGAGTCTATTCTTGCTGCTGTAGTGGAAGATCGTCGATGCGTGGCACATTAGAGTCAGCCGTGGAAAGTGCCCCCATTCTTGTAGTCTATGTATGTGCTGGTTAGGTTTGTTGCGGCTGGTGGTTGTAAAACTTTTGTCCTGGGCTTTTGCCAAACGCGTCTCTAAGCCAACAGCACAGGATTTTGTTTCACTTTTGGTCACGTACTGCATATTGTATCTCTCATACAAATAAATAAGTGTATTCTATTAAACTATGCAATGATTATTACGCTTGTATCTATTAATAAAGTCCTGTCTCAACTTCTTGATGCAATAGACCACCACTCCAGCACAGCAGCATGTGGTGACCACGATACACGCCACGGCAAATATGCAGCCCATGATCTTGAATGTCAACAACGGGTAGTTTCCTACTTCGCCCTCACCAACAATCGTGTTGGACAACGACATGGTACCCAAGGGGAAAGTCATCCCCCAGAAACCCTTGTTTAGCTTCAATAACCCGTACTTGTTGGTGTGATCTGGGTGTGGGGTCTTGGCAAATGGCTTGATCTTGGATAGGATGGAAACGACAGCCACAAACAACATAAAGTACCCCAAGCAGAGCAAAAACATGCAAAAGAACCCACAGATGCACAAGAGGATCTTTCCATAAAGTAGGTCCTCCGGGATGAGTTTGTTCAAGTTGGTTCCAAACAAGTAGACACTATAGGATGACTGCCCCAAGAACCCGACTGGCAAGAACCCAGTTATGACAAGCTGTGTGTTTGGAATCTTGTGCACAATCAATCGCCACAAATAGATGGTGATGATCATCAAGGCTAAACTGATCGACAAACACCAAAGCATGAAGCTGACAAGCATGGTGATCACGGTTTGGTTCAACGTGTGCAAGCCCAATTCTATCATGTGGCCAGATGACGACACCACCGTGATTGAAACAATTGGCAACAATAAAGAAGCGTTGAGCTTGGCATCCACATCAACCTCATTGAGCTTGGACATGTAAGAAAAGTAGACCACGATGAAGGCGGTGTACATGGCCGACGCTACCGCAATCCACCAAAGCGTCCATACCAAATAGACGTGCTTGCCCTTGGTTATTATGTGAATGAAGTTGACGATTGTGATGTATCCCATGGAGAAACACCCCATGAACACCAGGTGTGCTGGATTGACGTTGTACATTGTGAATCTTCCCTTGTAGTAGTAGCAACTCATTATGAACAAGGCAACATTGACCAAGAACAAGATACAGGTGATGCCAAACATGATGTACCCGCAGATTTCTAGCCAATGAGCTGGATAAGGGAAGTTGTAAAGTAGCGATGACGATATCCCTGTGCCCATAACACTGACAAAGTATGCAGGGCCAAAATTTTTCACGACATCGTTGACTATCACCCTCTGGTAAAACGATTGGGTGTAGGGACTCTCTTCTTCTTCTTCCTTGGAATTCACCGACGCTATAGCTGATTGATAATTCAGTGTGACTGTATCTTCGTCATCGCATGGTTGGTGTTGTTGGTGGTGCTCATCTGTCAAGGTAGCTACGACAGACATGGCCGAAGTCCGATCATCTCTCGGAGTTGCGCTTTGCAAAGTGTGGTTTTCCATTGTTATAGTATAATTGCAAAAACTAAGAAGTGTTCGTTGGTTGCGAAAACTTCATTGTCAAGGTGTGGTTGTTGTGGGTTCGGCTGAGCTTTATATATCACCCGACGGAAATGACACTGGGGAACCATGGAGTTTGAAAACCTCACTGTATAAGGCGCGGAACAACCATGTTGCTTTTTTTTGTTTCCTGCGTGCGTGCGCAAACCCAAAGCGTGAATGGCTGACCTCTTTTTTTGGGGGGTAGTTTCGTTGCTAGAAGAATCCAATGGCTTTGGCTTTTTTTTTCAAACTCCCCCGCGGGATACTAACTACCAGACCAGAGTCATATACCCACCTTGTTTCACTTTTTGAGCCGTACGAGCCCAATGGCCCAATTGGGTCTTTCGGGTGCACGCACCCACTCTCAAGTCAACCAGAACGCCAAATTCCACTGAGGTGTTTGATAAGACGTCGCGCTTTGTCGGCTCGGGTACACAAAACCCTCCAAAAAAAAGTCGTGTACCCATTCCAAGTCACGTGAATGTTCGTCATTGGAATATTGCCCTCCTTTGTGCCCTTGCAGCACAAGAAGCTGCAAAATGTGACATATTGGGGTT
This sequence comes from Candida sp. AC06, assembly GCA_026724345.1. Classification (NCBI taxonomy): domain Eukaryota; kingdom Fungi; phylum Ascomycota; class Pichiomycetes; order Serinales; family Debaryomycetaceae; genus Candida; species Candida sp. AC06. The sequence continues at coordinate 21,747 of JAJSEA010000296.1, forward strand.
CGTTTTGTTCCTGACGATCAGATCTTTCAAATGAGCCGTATTATTTTGCGAGATTAAGGTACCGTTGATGAGTATTGATACAGAGGATGTTTAATTGTTGATTTATGGCCGAGGATGAGTCAATTTTGTTTTTCTTTTCCCCCCCTTCCCGGTTGGGATGAGGTGTACAAAACGGATTATGAAATTGTTACTAACTGAACAAGAAGGAACATGCAAACTCCACTGCATGGGCTTTGGAAAGGAGGAGAGGTTGTTAGTTCCTATCAGTAGTGTTGTATCCTGGTTTTAACTGCGTTTTGACAGAGTCAAGGTTGACGTCAACCAGAACGTACCAACAACGACGGCTCTTGCTCTATTAATAGACACGGCACCAATCTTGTATCAACCATAACCACTGCACTCTCTGGAGTACAACCTCCATCATTTCCAGAACCAACCCATCCAAGAAAGTCTAGAAGTGGGGATAAGCAACTCCAAAAACAAATGATCTTATTACTGCATATCCCCGTTAGTTGCCAATATGAATAGAGAACACGTAGTCAAAAATTCAGCAACAATTGCCCAATCAGGACACTCCTCTTGTTTCCATCAACCAATCAAATCTCACCGTTATGCCAACATTGAGCGTATAGCCTCATGCTGCATGCGTCGCTAGTGGTTGTGGACGCTGACGCGTGCGCTAACCGATAGACAAAAATAACAAAAGAGCGGAAAAAAAAATTGACTCTCCAGCTATCACCTAATATCCCAACCAACTTGTGTCATGATATATAAATACGTCTAGATTTCCTCCATCCCCTGGTTTTTTTTTCTTTCCCACATGAATAC
>JAJSEA010000297.1:0-22556 GCA_026724345.1 Candida sp. AC06
TGTGTAATAATAGTGAACCTTTGTGTAATAAATCTTCATGCAAGACTTGCATAATTCGAGCTTGGGAGTTCACGCCAACAACTCAAACAGAACGCCGACGAAAAAATTATCCATATACAGCTATGTTTCTCCCATCACCTCCCCCCAAAAAATGCCAAAGAATACATTATATGTTACTGGGTTCACCAGAGAGTCAAAGGCTGCTGACTTAGCGCCAGATTTCGAAAAGTATGTATAAACAATTGTTTGCTACAAGTTTTTGATGTTCTTTTTACGTTTTCTGATAGGGGAACCAACTCTCTACCTCTCTCTGATTAACAGTCTGTTCTAGGATATAACATACCATATCCCATCCAGAATTGTGAGTTCATTTTTTAATTACCATCCCTCCTGATTCACTCCCTGTGTATATGGCCAGACATATATCCCGCCGAGTTCCTAGTCAACCTCCCATCACATATCCTCAGCTTTTGAACCGTGAACAGAAATCACTTCATCATTCCATTATCCTCCATATTTCCTCCTGTTGAGAACCCAATTATTTCCCTTTTTCTATTTCTCCTTTCTTTCCATTGATCCCTTCCATGTCCAGTTTCTTCATCTTTCTTCTTTCTTTTTATTCCTATCCTCCTATATATTTCATTTCTAGTATCCCAAATTTCCTCCCCTCCCCTCCACAGATTCCTTCAAGAAAAGCAACAACAATCACAAACCTTATGAGTTCATTCCATCAACTAACACACATTCCTATTCCAGATTCGGTGAATTAGTGAGATTAGACATTCCTCCTCCAAGATCAGACGACGGCCAAAAGTACGCGTTTGTCGAGTACAAAGACGCCGAGAGCTGTGAACGTGCCTTGGAATTGGACGGCCAGACCTTGCCTTATTCAATTAAGGACGGGTTAGTTGTTCAAGTCGCCAGGTCAGACCCATACCGCGTCAGACAGCACTACGGTGGTGGTGGCGGCGGTAGAGGCTACGGCGGCGGTGGATACCGTGACGGTGGCAGAGGCTACGGTTATCGCGACGGCGGTTATAGAGATGGTGGCTACCGTGACGGTGGATACCGCGACAGAGGCAGATACGGTGGCAGAAGAGGCGGCTACGGCGGCTACGGTGGCTACAGAGATGACAGAAGAGGCGGTTACAGAGACGATAGAAGAGGTGGTTATGGTGACGATAGAAGAGGGGGTTACGGCGACGACAGAAGAAGAGACGATTACAGACGCGACGAAGGCAGAAGAGGCTACGACCGCGACGAAGGTGGCAGAAGAGGCTACGAACGTGAAGAAGGTGGCAGAGCTGAAGAAAGAAGATACAGCAGATCGCCATCCAGATCTCCTCCAAGAAGAGAAAGATCGAGATCACCAGAGCATTTCTAAGTTTTTTTTTGGGGCAGAGAGCAATCAAAACGATACACTATTTTTACAATTGTTACATACTAGGGCGACACAATTGTCCGGTCACGTTGTTAGGCATTCTTCCCTTTAGCGCGCCTAAAACTTTTGTCCATTTGGTATGAAGAGAAAGTAAAAACAGTGTATATAATACATACTTGTAACAACAATAGTAAATAGCTTTATGTAGAACTCTATATAGCACACCAAAACTCGAAATCAAACAAAAAAAGAACTAAAAGAAAAACACAATCTTTATAATCCAAATACTCCTGGATTAGGAGGATCAAAACCGTACGTCAGGCGTCCCATCGGTCCTGGGAAGGCGAGGGCCCCTGGTGAATGGGTTCTGCCGGAGTTTCTAATGGAAACATCACGCAAAGTGTTCATCACACAAAGGAGCACCAAGGAATCAAGATCAACAGACAACGTGCTGTCCAAGTCTTTGCCCTGCAATGTTTCTTTGTCTTGGTAAATCTGGATCTTGCCTACTTCACTGTATTTCTTGGGGAGTAACTGTGGGTTCTGGTACAATATGGAGTCCTTGAAAGAGCCAAACGGAGGGAGATCATTGCTGATAAACAGTGGCTGTGGTAGCAGGGACGAGTTGATCTCGTTAGCGAATGAATTGTTTGGAATTGGGTTGATATAAGTATCGGGGTTGCTCTCATCGAATTGTACGTATGTCTCACTGGATTTCCTCTTTATGAACCCCGTGCTTTGTTTTTTGTTAACTACATCGTCGGCTAAGGAAGGCTTATTTTCGTCTATGACTAGTAACCTCATATGTGGGTTGTAATGCTGCACCACTCCCAGAAGGATTGAGGGCCCAATGACTCTAAATCTAGTGTTTTTGTAGTTAAAGTCTGCGAACGGGCGGAAATTGCTTTGAAACATGACAATCTTGAAGCTTGGCTGATCTTCCGGGTGGAACTCAAAAATGAATCGCCGGTATGGTTGGAAGTACTTGGAATACACCATGCAAAAGTTAAATGTTTCAAACTCTGTGTCGTCCTGGGAGTTTGGATCAGGTGCTCCAGGAAGCTCTTTGAATTTCTTGAATATAATCAAGGGGGTGTTTTTCCTAAACGACGACAAGTACGGAACCAGAACCTTAAACAACGGCAATCCCAAGCCTTTAAGTTTCTGGTCCAATGGGACAATATGAGGTCTGTTGTCAATAACAATATCATCATTGCTAGTCAAATCTTCTCTTTTGGTTGAAGATGATACCCTTTTGATGGCGCCTCGTTTATCGTAAACCACAATCAGGTTTTTCCTCTCCTTCTTGATATTCAGTCGTAGCGACCTGAACAACTCAAACGAGCCCTCGCTGGGGAAAATGTACATGTTGTGCTTCAACATACCGCCAACCAAGATGAACAGTCGCTTAATGGAGAAATGGGTCAACCCCTTCTCTAGAATCTTGAAATATGTTGCCGCGTAGGCTTCCATGGGGATGTGTCCCTCTTCAAAGATGGTCGAAGTATCGTCAAAGCTGTCGTCCATGGGCACAATTATATGACTTGGCTCAGACTCACTGTGACTGTTAGTGCTACTCTCAGTTGTTCCATTGCTCAGGGGGTGGTCGTTATCATAGTATCTTCTTGTTTCAAGTAGTCGCATCTGTCGGATGACAAAGGGCAAGTACATTGTGAAGTTATCGATGTAGCTATCCTGCAACTCCAACCGCTGGTGTCTATCTGTATACAAGGTTTCGGCTTCCGACAAAGTGGCCGATTTGTTTGATTGTGTGGTGGCCAATGGCGATAGATCGTCGTCGTCGTCGTCGTCGTCGTCGTCGTCGTCCTGGACGGCTTGGTTGTGGCCGGCATGGAGAATCTCATAGTTGACTGGGGTGGGATTCGGGGTGCTGTATCTTCGAGAGTTGCCCACCCGATTGTCTGTCGTCCGTGCCTGAGATGTGGAGTTGGACCTTATTTTCTTGAACATGTGTGGATGTGGATGTGTTGATTCTATATGGTTGCAGGATTGGTCGAAAGTGTGTGGAAAGCAAGGAGAAACAAAAAGCACAGAAAATCATAAATTGAGCTGATTAAAATTTAGATCACACAAACCCTTGTAGGGCAGGAGAGAAAGAAAAAAATACATCCAACTGGTGTGGTTGCCGTTCTAGAGCTCTGCGGGTGGTTCAGCCGGTAGAGAACATAAGCTAAAATCTGCGGTGTTGCCAAAGGAGCGGAAACAATGCACCCTCACTGATAACCACACTCAACGCAACATACAAAATCTGCCTTATACAGGAGTGGCTTATCTCAGCCTGCAAGTGCACACAAAAAAAAATAACAAGACAGCGTGTGTCACGTGACGTATACGCACAGAATACGTTTGTATTACTTATTACACTACAACCCCTGCAACAAATCATAACTGGAATGCTGTCTCTTAGGACTCAACTTGAACTCCTTCAAATCAGGTGCATAATTCTCCTTATCCAAGTGGAGCAAGCTCAAGGTTGTGGTGTTGGATCTCTTAAAGTCCGTATCAAGAGTGCTCGTGGTGCTACTAGCATTGCTGCTGCTGGCAGCATTATTGTCCACCAAACGACGCAATCTGGTTGTCTTGGATAAACTCTTTATGATCTGGTCCTTGTCCTTGAGCTGCTCTTTCAACATCACAATCTCCTCTTCTTGGTCCTTCAAAACATCATACAACTCCGAAGAGTCATTCGTGGGGATGGTTGCCGTTGTTGCACTATTTATACTCTCCATTTTCAACTGCGTCTCCAAGTGGGAAATGTACGCCTTGTGCTCATTACTCTCAAACGTCATTCGTTTGTAAAAGTCTTCGATGTTGGCCATCAACACCTGCAGGTTGTCGGCACCCGAAGTTATTATGTCGTTTAATATGTCGTTCTTGACAATCACCGTTTCCGTCTTTTGCAAATCTGTTAATCTCGTGAAATGGTCCAATTTCTCATACAACACTCTGTTCTCGGCCTCCAATTGCACAACTCGAGCGCTTTCCAAATCGGCAGATGGCGCAAGCATGGAGGCACCGCTGTTCTGCAACTTGGCAATTTCCTGCCGCTGCTGCTCAATTATGGAGTTCAACTCTTGGATCATTCTCGCAGAATCGCCATCGAGACGTCTGCCCGTGTTTCTTTCCACATTGATCACTATGTCCTTGGCTCTCGCAGCAAATCTCAAAGTCTTGTAGGTTTCAGCCACACACTGCTGCGCGCTTTGTTGGTTGCCTCCCATATGGATGGTGCAAAGAATCAGCACCAATGACGAACCACTTAATGCGGGCTGCAACAATCTCGTCAACTTGGAATCCCTATATGGGATATGCTCTAATGCCGAACTAGACAATTTGTTGATAACGTTGGACAACGCCAACAAGGACTTGTTAATATACGATCCTTCTTTTCTTCTCTCCAAACTCGTTGCTGCTCTTTCCAGCCCTGCTAAATCACACAACGACAACGTTGACTTCAACTCAGTCTCGCTAAATAGATCAATCACCTTGAGTTTGATCTGTAGGATGGAGTGGGATCTGGATGATCTGGCATTAAAGTCAGTGGCACTCGTCTTACGATTGGTATCCCCGCGCTTGATCAATTGCAACAACTGCTGCTTTGAAGTTATCGCCGCACTGGTTAATCCAATCACTTTCGTTCCGAAGTCACTATCGTCTCTAATCTTCAAGTCTTGGTTGGCACTAGCCGTGGATAACAAGTCAATAATCTTTTCGTTATAAATCTCAAGATACGACACTTCAATGGAGTACTTCTTGGTGGTTGAGCTATCGTTAATCTTGCTGAAAATATCATTAATAGCCAACTCCACAAACCCTGGATCAGCGTCACTACCTTTCATCGAGAACGTCTTGCCTGAACCTGTCATACCATACGCAAAGATTGTCCCGCTGTATCCTTCATTGAGGAACTTATTAACTATGCTCAAACAGGACTTGTTGTACACCTGGAAATTGCTCAATTGAAAATCCATGGGGAACACATTATCAAACACGAATCGTGCTCCGTCTTCAGCATTCGTTATGGAGTTGTCGAACTCATCAATGATCCAGTTCTTGTTATCGTTTGTGTTTGGGTTTGGACGAATCGACACAGAAATGGTGCCCGTGTACGGCTCCTGCTGTTTCAATGAAGGAGTGCATGGTCTGCTGATGGACATGGCCGATCCTGGTCTTGATCTGGGTGGTTGGATGGGGGAGGATGATTTGGGAACCAAGGATATTCTAGACGGTGGTCGGAATGAGTTTCTTGACGGTGTCGAATTGGAAGTCATTGTGGTATTAGCATTACAAGATCTTGCGCTTGTGGGTGTTTTATGAGACATTTAAATATAGCAAGAAGGGAATGGGAAAGATGCTTTGTTTTAGTTTTCTTGGAAGAATAAAGAAAAATAAACGATAATGTGGGAAGAAACAGAGGAAGAATGAATGGAGGTGGTGGTTGACAAGGTGACTTATAACTCTTGCGTCTTTGAAATCAAGTCTGTCCTTTTTTTTGAGATTCCTAGTTAAAGAAAAAATGTTCGTGAAAATTAGACGTGTTTACATTCCGTCCAGATCGGGATAAACACCGCATATCCGCTATAAAGGGTGTGTGTGTGCACGGTTGCGAAATACACCGCTACTAAAGAATAGAAAGTTTATTGATTGTTCAGAGGAGTGTTGGGAACTATAAAACGAAACAAGCTCGGTCGGTTATGTCCTTGCCGTACCATACAGACCAGTCTTTGTATTTCTTGCTTAACTCGCTACCAACCAGATCCAACTCTTGTTTGGCCAAGATAGCGCACCGGATATCAAAGTAGAATATGCTAAAGCATAATTTTCTGCTGATGACAGACCCGATATCCATAATCTTGCCAAACCTGACGAAATCGGCCCTGATCTCATCCAAGTTCAAGTTTCCGGAGTAATGTATATCTGGTTCTGGATAAAACATCTTGTCACCGTTCCTGATCCTTTTCCCCGGGATGTTCTTTGAGATAATCAAGCATCTTCTGCACCCGTTCTGCAAAATGTCCGTCATCAAGGACTTTGACAAGGTGAAATTAACCGGGTTGTTCTCGTCATTCAACCACTCCACTCTCAACTTGATCCCATTCACCATCAACAAGCCCGTTGCCTTCCCATACGTATAAAACTGTTTTGCGTGCTCCGGGAAGATAAAGTACAACTCAATCTTGCCATTCGGTAAAACCACCAACTTCTCCAACGGCCCACCACACACCTGTTGAATAATACTATTCAACCCCATGGACTCATTAATATTCGACAACACCACACACCGTTTCTTGCTGACTTGTTCATTGACCGGTTTTCTCACCCTATTGAAAACCTTATACAACTTATCATTCGCCACATGGTTGATATTCTCAAGGCTCGGATTAATCCCCGTCAACGGTCCTCCATTGTTCCGTTTCTTCGCGCTGTAGTTCGTGATCGTCAAGTTCTTCTCGTCGTTTCCAAGCGTCGACTGGTCGTCGCGGAAGTCAAAGTCGTCCGACTTGGTCTGGTCATGCAAGCTCTCGATCCGCGTGAATGGCCACGAGCACACTTTCAAGAAGTTGTTGCGGCGACTCGAGGAGGATGTCCCGTGGATCGTTGAGAACTTGGGGTTGTTCGTCGTGAATGACGTCTGCCCGTCATCAGACACCATGCGGGAGAACGTAAAGCTGGGTGCTCGGACAGAAGACCCGCCACCGGTGTGATGGTGATGGTGGTGGTGGTGGTGGTGGCTGTGGTTCGTCGACGTGTTGGACTTTCTGAGACTGGAGTTGTTGGTTGCGGTGGTGGTGGAGTTGGAAGCCATTTGTGCTGGTGAACTTTCGAGTAAGTAGGAATCGGAATGCATAATCGACTTGAGCATGGTATGGAGGATATTAGGACAATGTGAGATTTCGGTTTGAGTTTAGGTGCAAAGATTGCCGCCGGTTTTTATATGGAGAGGGTGGATTATTGTTATACCGTCTTATCGTGATTTGCAGCATTTTTGATTTTTTTGGTATCTGGAGGTGTCTTTTTGTGTAGAGTCGTATAGTATCACATTTTGAGAAATATATGATACGTCGTATATAGTGATCCTCCTGAACAGCTATTATTGGCTCATCTTGGCCGGGCTCAGCATATTGCAGCCGGGCCAAGTTCTCGTCGCAGCCATTCGAGCTCATCGGGGCAACCAACTCGAAAAAAAAACTTCAACCTGAAGAAAACACACAACCACGACAAACTTTTCTTACGACTGTATATGATCAGACAGGCGATACGAAGAGTTTTCGGCATCATGACAGAAACACTTAAAAGAACAACATCATACGAGCTTTTGGAAGTGCCTGCCAAGAAACCCAAGCTTATCCCAATGGGAATCAACGAGGAGAAGGCAGGAATCACCCAATTTATCAACCCCAACGTCGTGGGGTTCTCTGGGTCCTTGAAGACTTTATATTCCGATTTCCAGGTGAATGAAATTGAACCTAATGGGAACGTCGTTCATTTGACTGATATGGGGATCGATGTTGGACCTACCAAAAAAGAATTAAGAATGCAGGAAAGGGCCAAGTTTAGAGAGGAAATAGCTGGCAAGACTGAAGAAGAAATAGCTGAGATCAAGGCTAAGAGGTGGGAAGAGAAGGAAGAGGAAAAGAAGGCAGAGTCAGAAGAGAGCAAGAAACACGACATATCGGATGAGGACCGTGAGGAGTTGTTAAAGTATGTGACATCAGCTGAGTTATCCCAAATTGAAGCGTTGTTCACTTCTGGAGGAAATATGGAAACTGAAACCACTTTCGACGACAAGCAGCAGCGGACTGAATTACACCAGTTAGTCAGAAGAATATTCGACGGGAAGTTGGAAACCGTCACCTCCCCTGAGAACAAATTCAGGATAGCCATTGGCACCAAGCGCTCTCGAAAGCCAAGACAGCAGCAAGAAAGCATGCATCACATTGACGAAAACGGAATGGTTAACTACGGATTGGGCCCATACAAACCATATTTGCATTTCACCCTCTACAAACAAAACCGTGACACCATGGAAGTTGCAAACAATATGGCCAAGTTGTTGCGACTTAACAATAGGTTCATCAACTATGCTGGAACCAAGGACCGTCGTGGTGCAACCTGTCAGAAGTTCAGTATTCACAACGGTAAGGTCTTAAGAGTCAATGGATTGAACAAACTGACGAAGCACGGGTTCACGCTTGGCTCGTTCAGTTATGAGGACTACCCGTTGAAATTGGGAGACTCGAACGGGAACCAGTTTACGATTGTGATTAGAGACGCCCAGACTGTTGATGGAAAGGGGGACGTTGAGGCGACCGTGAGTTCCTGTTTTGAAAGTTTGAAAAAGAACGGGTTTATCAACTACTTCGGCATGCAGAGATTCGGATCTTTCAGTGTGTCCACCCACGAATACGGTAAGCTCTTGTTGACTCTGAATTGGGAGGAATTTATCGAGGTGTTGTTGTCTGAACAAGATGCTGTTGCTCCAGCATCAGCCGAAGCCAGACGAGTCTGGGCGGAAACCAGGGACCCTGAACAGGCATTGGCGGTATTACCTCATTATTTTGTTGCAGAGACGGCAATCTTGAAGACTTTGAGACACGAGACACAGAACGCTGACAAAAAGTACTCGAAGAACGCCTACCTCAAATCTATTCAGGCTATCCCAAGAAACCTTCGCATGATGTACGTGCATGCTTACCAAGCATATGTTTGGAACAGAGTTGCATCGAAGAGAATTGAGCTTTATGGTATGAACTTGGTTGAAGGTGACTTGGTGTTTGAAGACTCGCAACAGGTGCTAGACGAAGATGTTGCCTATGTGAACGACGCAAAGGTTAAAGCGTTAACCAAAGAAGACATTGAATCGGGAAAGTACACTATATTTGATGTGATTTTATCAAGTGCTGGTTACAAAATCCAATACCCAGCCAATGAGACGCTCAGGAACGTGTATATTGAGACCATGGCCAAGGATGGTTTGGACCCATTTAAAATGGCCCGAAATATCAAAGAGTTCTCGATGACAGGTACATACAGAAAGTTAATGGCTCAGGCTAACAGCCTATCTTACAACATAGTCAAATACTCGGATGACGAGAAGCCATTGATTAGAACCGATTTGGAGTTGTTGCAGATCAAGCAAGAGACCAATGAAGACGTCCCAAGACTTATCCCGAACGAAGAAGGCGGAGATAAGCTCGCTGTTGTGTTGCAGATGCAATTGGGTGTCAGCTCTTATGCAACCATGGCATTGAGAGAGTTTATGAGAATAGATACATCTAGATACCGTGAAGGTTTGTGTAAATAAGAAAGTTTAATAGACAATTATACTCCCACGTGATACTATTGAACACAAGAAAAAAGAAGTGTAGATGTGGTAGCTCCGGTTGAATGCTTAGATAAAAATTAATAAAAATGATAACGGTAATAAACATGAAACACGAAGCAAGGTACTTGAAAGGCCAGGGTTCTACAACAAGTGGTTGGTGGAACGATTTATTTTATATTGCTACCTGACCGGATAGCGAGGCCACCGGAACGGAAGGTGGTTTTATTTTTTTAGCTACTATCGTCACAGCCCTGGAGTCAGTCCAAAAATAAAACTCGTACAAGAGCAAGTGCGTCACTTGATTTCAGAGCGTGTGCCTCGTTATTGTCAGCACCACCACGAACGCATAAGTTTAAGCTAAGCGCTCACTTTTCCTCTTTTTTGGGTTGTCTCAGTCTTTAGCTCCTCAAAATCAAACAGTAGAAAAAAAAAAACTCACCAGACTGGCAGCAACCCACCAACCCTTCTTTCTGACATCCAACCAACCAACCAACCAAACATGTCATCTTTAGAACACCCACATCCAGAATCGGGTCACCAATTGAAGAAGATATTCAACAAATTGAGCGGCCAGCCAGAATCATACGCTCGCAAACAGAACTACACCTTTGGCAAGACCTTGGGCGCTGGCTCGTTTGGTATAGTCAGGTACGCCAGAGACAACACCACCAATGAAGAAGTCGCCGTCAAGATCATCCTTAAGAAAGCTCTTAAGGGTAACGAGTCGATGATCATTGACGAGATGCAATTATTAGAACAATTGGACAACCCCCACATTGTCGGATTTAGAGACTGGTTTGAGAGTAAAGATAAGTTTTACTTAGTCACGCAATTGGCCACTGGTGGAGAGTTGTTTGACAGGATTGTGCAAAAGGGGAAATTCACCGAACATGATGCGTCCTTGGTGGTTATCCAGATATTGGAGGCATTGGAATTTTTGCACAACAAAGACATTGTCCACCGTGATATCAAGCCAGAGAACATTTTATACTTGACCCCTGAAGAAGAATCGCCAGTGGTCTTGGCGGACTTTGGCATTGCTAAGAGATTACAGAACCCTAATGAGAAATTAACTTCATCGGCAGGCTCGTTTGGCTATGCTGCCCCAGAGGTTATATTAGGAAGTGGGCATGGCAAACCGTGTGATATTTGGTCCTTGGGTGTCGTCACATATACTTTATTGTGCGGGTATTCGCCATTTAGATCGGAGAATGTTCAGGATTTTATCAATGAAGTCAAGCACAACAATGCTGTTATCTTCCACGCTGACTACTGGAAAGACGTCTCGAAGGATGCCCGTAGATTCATCATCAAGGCATTGCAGTTCAAGCCGGAAAATCGTCCAACTGCCACTGAGTTGTTGAATGACCCATGGCTAGTCTCAATTGCACGCGACTACAAGGAAACCGACTTGTTGCCTAACTTGAAGCAAGGCTTCGACGCCAAACAGAAGTTCAGACAAGCTATTGAATTGGTCAAGTTGAACAACAGAATCAAGAAATTGAAAGAGTACCAAACTGAAGAGGATGACGATCCAAGTGAAATAGATTTTTACAATGACCACGGATCACACCAAGATCTCAAAGATCCTAGTTTGAATGTGCCACTGGACAACCCTGGCGGTTCATCTTCTCCGTTGAACACGTGGAAGAAATTCAACGATGTGGTGAACTCATTAGATAACAATCGATCCAAGGCGTCATTGTCTTCGTTCAAGTCTCCTTATGATCTTTCGCATTCGGCTAGGGGCACTGAAGTTGGCGGTGACAAGAGTAATCCAGCTGCCGGAAACGCGTTCGTCCAATTGGTTAAAGCCGCCAGCCTTCATAAAGATAAAGTCGCCAACTATAAAGAAGACGATGAGAATGACAACGCCAAGGACAAAGAAGAATCAAAGTAAGTAATCTCTCACCTTGTTTGCTAAGGTAAAAGACATACTGAATTAATGTACAATATCAACGTTCTTTCTTTTTTTTCCACGATTTTTTCCCTCCACCGAACGACCGTAACGTTAGCAATTTTTTCTTAAACTGCATTTTTTTTTTCAGCTTGACGTTTCAGCCCAATTGAACAAGCAGAGGTTGTATCACGATCAATCGAATACTTCCTGTCAAGATCAACTGCCATCACTCAGATTTTTGATTCGCCACCATCATGTCTACATTAACACCCGAAGATTCAAAACTGTCAAGCGTGGAAGACAACCCGACACAAGACAGTCCAACAACAACAACAACAACGACGGAAGCCCAGCCAACATCTAGGACAGCATCCCCCACAAAACCTCCCAGAAGGTCGCCACAACTATTCAACGACGTCGAAGACAAGACCCAGGAAGCTTTGGGGACCTTCAGTGAAATCGACGCATGCATCTACCAGACGAAGACGATTGGGGCGCCGATGAAGAAGAGTAACAGTAGACGCAAACCCGAATTCATGACGTGCGATTGTCAGGAAGAATGGGACGGCGACACGCAACAGAACTTGGCATGTGGTGAGGACCTGAACTGTATCAACAGGATAACGTCCGTGGAGTGTATCAACCTACATTGCACGTGCGGCAATGACTGTCAAAACCAGCGTTTCCAGCGCCGTGAGTACTCCAACGTGTCGGTGTTCCAGACGGAAATGAAAGGATATGGGTTGAAGAGCGAGGAGGCGATTGGTGAGAACCAGTTCATTTATGAATATATCGGCGAGGTGATTGATGAGACGAGTTTTAGGAAGAGAATGGTGGAGTATGACATGCAGAATTTTAAGCATTTTTACTTCATGATGTTGGATCAGAATTCGTTCATTGATGCGACAAAAAAGGGAAGCTTGGCGAGGTTTGCAAACCACTCATGTAATCCCAACGCATATGTGGATAAGTGGGTCGTGGGTGATAAGTTGAGAATGGGGATTTTCGCCAAGAGGAGAATAGAAAAGGGCGAGGAGATTACGTTTGATTATAATGTTGATAGGTACGGAGCGCAGTCGCAGCCGTGTTATTGTGGTGAGCCGAACTGTATCAAGTTCATGGGTGGGAAGACCCAGACGGATGCCGCGTTGTTGTTGCCTGAGGTGTTGGCGGATGCGTTGGGTGTTACTCCAAGGCAAGAGAAACAGTGGTTGAAAGAGAACAAAGCCCGCCGTAGAGAGCAACAGAGTGATGAAAGTAAGATCAACGAGAAGTTCGTCCAGAGTATTGAAACGGGTCCACTTAATGAGCTGGATGTTAGTAAAGTTATGAGTGCTTTGATGAAGTGTGAGGAGGTTTTAATCATTGACAAGTTGATTGAAAGGATTTACAAGACTGATGATTCTGATGTGAATGGGTTGTTGGTTAGATTCCATGGGTACAAGACCATGTCCATTGTTTTGCAAGACGTGGCGTCGAAAGCTAATGAGGGAAGACTGCAGGAAGACAAGGAGGAGTTGGTATCCATGATCCTCGAGATCCTCATCAAGTGGCCGGCATTGAGCAAGAACAAGATCTCATCGGCGCAGATTGAAGAAGTGGTGCAGGATATCGAAGCAGCAACAAGCAACGAGAGAATCAAGGAGTTGTCAAGTAAGTTGTTGCAGAAATGGTCGGTCTTGGAGATGGCTTACAGAATCCCCAAGCTGGAAACCGTAACTGATGTTTCAGGTTTCTCTCGATCTTCTCGATCTCCAGACGCTTCATCGGGAACTCCTCAACAATACCTGCAAGCACAATCATTTCAACAGCAGATACCAAAACCACAACGTGGGGATAGAAACTATGGGTTACCGGAAAATTGGTTTTGTGCGTTAGATAAGAACACAGGCAAGTACTATTACTACAACGGGCAAACGCAACAAACGCTGTGGGAAAGACCTGCTGGATCGTTACCATTCCTACCAACTGGACCAAGCAGCAATGGGAAACCCATGAACAACATCAACATGAACAAGACGATAGAGGCTGAACTAGCTGAGAGGGAAGAAGAAAAGCTACAAAGGGAAAAGCAACGGAGGTTGATTGACCTTGAGGCGAAACAGCGTCATATTAAGGAGATAATTGAAAAGAGCAAATCCCAGAACAGCACTCCAATACCAGAAACAGCCGGCAAGCACCAGAACCATCAACAGCAGCATCACAAACACAGACATGAGCATCGTCGACGTGAACACGGACACGGCAGCGAGCAAGTTCTCATCCAGTGGAAGCATCTCCTCGCTACTTATATTCCGAATATGTGCAGCAAGTACGAGTCCGAAATTGGCAAGGACAATGTGAAAGGGTGTGCCAAGGAGTTGGTTGCACAAGTTGCCGGACAAGAGTTGAAACAACATCCCAATACTGCACCACCACCTAAACTAGACAAGAAAAGGGTTAAATCAATCAAAGAGTACGTTGACACGTACATGGGGAAGTTCTTGGTCAAGTTTAGAAACAGGAAGAGGAAGCATGGTGGTGAGACTGAACATGAGGGTGCAGACCATAAACGTGTTAAGAATTAGATTATTACTTTGTGTACTATATTGTGTGAATATATTTATATGTGTATAAACGAACAAACCAAAAAAAAAAAAAATCAAAAAATAATCTACTAACTAAAACTCTATAATAGTCTGTTTACTAATTGTACAAGATGCAACACCGTTCTCTTCTTTTTCTTCATCGTCTCTCTATCAAATCTCTAATAATTGTTCAACAAGTTTGGCAAGTTTTCGATGGATTCAGAACCGAACGTGATTTGGTAGGTAGCTTCAAACAATGGGAACTCTTCCAACTTGTTGACGTTAGTCAAGAATTCGTGGACTTCCTTGGTGGTAACAATACCTTGAGAACTTTGACCGTTCAACAACTTCTTCTCGGCTTCTTCAGCAGCACATCCAGTCTCAGCCATGTATCTACCAACCTTGACGTTTCTACCACCGGAACAAGTAGTGATCAAATCAGCAACACCGGCAGATTCGCCAGTGAAGGTGTCAATCTCAGCATCATTAAAGAAGAGCTTAGCAAACTTGATGGTCTCCAACAATCCGACTCTCATAACAGCAGCCTTGGCATTGTCACCCCAGCCCAAACCTTCAACGAAACCAACAGCCAATGCAACAACGTTCTTCAAGGCACCGGCTATGGAAACACCAGCAACGTCGTCAATGACGTTAACGTGGAAGTAAGGTCTGTGGAACAAAGCTTTCAAGACCAACTTGTCGATATCTTTTCCTGGACCCCTGTAATCAGCAGGCACTCTGTAGGCGACAGTAGTCTCGGACCAGTTTCCTCTGGCAATCTCAGGGGCCAAGTTGGCACCGGACAAAGCACCACAGGCAATGCCCAATTCTTCTTCAATGACGGTGGACAACAACTTACATCCGTTAGCGTTGACTTCCAAACCTTTAAGGCACGAGATGGCTCTCGTCGTCTTTGGAACATGGCCCTTCAACTGCTTCAAGATCCTAGGCAAGAACTGGTGTGGCAAGTTGAACACAATCAAATCGGCGCCTTTGACGGCCTTGACGATGTCCGGCACCGCGATCAAGTTTTTGGGTAATTTGACACCGGGCAAGTACTTGATGTTTTCGTGTCTGGTGTTGATGATTTCGGTCAAGTTGGTGCCGTCGATTTTCTCTTCAAAGACCCACATGTTGACGAAATGGGAGAACAAGTGTGGTCTGGCGACGGCGTTCTCGGAGACAATCTTGGCGATGGTGGTACCCCAGTTACCGGAACCAACAACGGCAATCTTGAAAGGGTGGTCCGGTCTTAAGGAAGATTCTGGGTGCGAAGCATTGGTTGGGTTCAAGAGGTTCTCGGGGTGTAAGATCTGGGTTAATTGGTCCAATCTGTTGTTTGCAGATGTGCACATGGTGAAGCGTCTGAGTAGTGGGAGGGTGTTTCTGGGGAATGTGGACAATATGGCGGGTTTCAAAAAAAATTTGTTGGGTTATGTATAAAGGAGGAAAACTTTTTTTTCAGTGAGGCTCTCTTTATATGATAATGATTTTTTTTTCTTGTAGGGCCGATGAGGTAGTTAATCCGAAAGCCCAGTTGAAGATGTAGTTTGGAATAGTTAAACAAGAAAGTGGGAAGTCTTTACAAGAAGAAAATGAAAACTTGGATGGTTTGAAAAGAGGGCAGGGACAAATGTTGGTCAATTTATACAGAAAAGAAACGAAAAGAAACTGCAACCCTGATAACTGTGAAGTGTATCTTTGTGGTGTGCGTAATTTTTATTATATTGTGTGTCTGCATGCGACGTACCTCGGTTTCCGCTGTTACTTTTTCTTTTTGCTTTGCTACCGCCCACCACCGGCACCACCACCAGTCGCCCTCTTGGCTCGCCCGTGACGGACCCGCCGCCTGGTTTACAAACCTTCAGTTATCGCCCTGTGAACGCGACCGCGCAGGAAGAAAGAAAAAAAAACTTCCAACGGATGGACACTGCATGCTGTCGGCTCGCTACGACGGAACCAATAGAATCAGAGACACACATCTCCTTCCTCAGCGCTTGTTCGGCTTTTGGGAAACCCAAGCTTAAGTTTAAATTAGCCTTGTAGCAATCCAACTGACTCGGTCACATTCCAACCATATTCTGTCAAACAATAGCAAGTCTCCCAGGAATAACACACTCTATGAAATCACCATTACATCATATCTTACCTGGTGATCTGCCTTTTCCATTGCTCCCGTATCTATGAATCACGTTGTGATTTATTAAGAAAGAGGAAGTATGATTTTTCTCAAATTAAGTCACAAGACGATGGGCGTGCCAAACCCGACCTATTTTATTTCTCGTCTTCACCTGACTCTCCGAAATTACGTAAACCGCCCCCCATTACATAAGCAGCACCTAATCGGGACATCCAATTTAGCGCCCTGATATTCTTCCCAAACAGTCGACTGACAAAAGTCTTGCTCAAATTTTGGCCAAAAGAACATTGAAAATCTTTCGCACTCTCGCTCAGAGTTTTTTCGTAGACAAAAGTAGTGCATTGCACACACAGAAAAATCATCAAAATATTCCCATTTTTCGTGTGAAGTTCAAAAACTCTCATAGAAAGAGGGCTATTTGAATCAAACTAAAGAAAGCCCCAAAAATTAGGAAACGATCCCTCTTGTTGAATGATTGAGTAAATTACTACCTTCGGCTTAATTTTATGGCATTTAGAGAAATTCTTCTATCATAATTGTGTATTTAAGAACAGCTGTGCATTTCAATGATATTTTCGCTGAGAAGATCGGTGCGAGAAGTTTGGTAAACAAAAGAATCTGCGTTCCCAGCAGAAAATTGTTTGTTTACATTTGAGCGCCATACAAAAGCTCTGTGGTCAAGTGCGAGAATTTGAGGTTTGTTTTTTTGGCCAAAATTTGAGCAAGACTTTTGTCAATCGACTGTAATCGCAAAACCGTTGAGGAAACTGACGCGGGACAACATAACCGTCACCAGAGATAAAGTGAGTCGGCCAAGATGACTCACCGGTAATCCGCACGAGCTCGTCCTTTGTTGAACCTGCCGGCCACGTCCTCCCTCCCCACACATGCACATTTCGAACACTTGGGTTTATCCCACAGGAAAATTCTGTCATAGGTTACACCGGCCCACCGTGCAGTTGTACACAAAACGTGACATATTTTTCTGGCTTGACAATGAACTATTTTTTGCGGGTGCTTGGATGGGTTTGGTTTTGCATTCCCATATTCATCTTTGAGTTACGAATGCATATGAAACGTTTGCACTTTTTTTCTGGCCCTGAGCCGTTGTCGTTAGGGGGAATCAGCAGAAGAGAAAAAAAAAAGTCCCATTGATCCGTCTCCCCACCTCATACTCTTCTTTGTGTCAAATTATCCTCCCCTCCTTCTTTTTTTTTGTTTTTCTTTTGCACCCAAGAATAAGCTTCACATGAAGTCATCACGTGTTGCTTGCCCAGAGTGGCTGACATTTCTGGTCTTCATATGTACTTGTCTCCAACTGGTTGCAAAAAAAAGACGGCTACTACTAGTAAATTACATATACTCTTTTGTTACTGTGCCTATATCTGCCAATTGTTCTCTTTCTGGTACCCGTACGTTGGGAACTGTCGCTTAATGTTATCCTCGTCCTCGTCATCATCCTCATCATCCGACCTATCATCGTCATCATCATCCTCGTCATCTTCGGCAAGACTGCCCTTGCTGTGAAGATAGTTCAAGTTCTCAATATATAGCTTCTTATCAGCATTCCTCTTACACGTTAACGTACCAACGTGTCTTTTCAAAGCGTCTTTTCTAGCAAAGCCTTTACCACAGAACTCACAGATATTCGGAGGAATGCTCAAGTGCTGTTTCTCGTGACGTTTCAAATCAGACGACCTCCTAAACGACATAGGACACTTGTCACAAGGAAATTTCCTCGTTGGATCCTGAGAATATTTGCGAGAATTGGTAGGAGGACCATTTGAGCTCGGTAGCTGCGGCTTCTTGGTAGATATATCGATAACTTCAACATCTTCGGCGTCTTCATCGGGGTCATCAGTGTGGAGCTTCTTCTTACCGCGTGCCTCACGCTCCTCACCATCGTTATCCTCATCCTCGTCTCTTTTCCGCTTCTTCTTACTGCTGTCCTCGCCAGGCGTCTTAAAAGTGACTGGTTCGCCAATGAGGAAGTTCCAGCCGGGTTCGTTCCCAGAAGGGTGGTGTCTAGCACCAGCTGTATCACCACCGGCACCGCGTTCACTGCGGCTAAAGATGTTATTGCTGAAGTCAGGGAAATTCTCATACTCGTCATGGACCTCAACCAAACCAATTGAATTCTGTCTGAGGCTGCTTAGTTGGGACATTGGGTTACCGTGAGGAGCACTGGCATACAGCAATCTCGTTAACAAGTCCTGTAGCGTCGAGTCAATGACTCCGGCTGAAGTACCTGTACTTGAGCCGTTATTGTTGTTGTTGTTTGCTGCAGCACCCTTAGCCGTGGCCACTAGGGCCTCCTTGGCTAATCTGAAAAACTTCTGGTCCTCATTCTCAACTGGTGGCGTCAGTTCTTTGAGCGGCAGGCCCCTGGTATAGCTTATATTGGCGTGATTATTGCTGAGGAATGAGCTGGATGAATCCTGTTGCAGTGGGTCAACGTCGGCGTTCAACTTCTTGTGTGGTGGCGACAACGCAGACGGATACAATGGACTGACCGGATTGTTAGGAGAAAACATGTTGGTTGAAGGAGGCGTATGTGTAGGTGTTGTTGTATAACTTATCGATCTTTCTAGGTTTGTTCGCCCTCTTTTAGGTTGTTGTGAGGGTAATATTATCCTGTCGTGAGAAGCGAATCTGTTAATTGGAGGTAACTTGATCTTGTCACTGTTGTTGTTAGTATTTCCCATATGAAGAGTATCTTGTTTGCTTCCATTCGGCACTGGTTATAGGTTCTTTGATGCAGCACCGTATGATTGTAATTCTCCGACGTAAACAACCAAGGTGATTAAAGTCAGGCTCTTTTCCCACGAAATGAAAAATAATAAGCAGAGTGATAGAAAAAGAAAATAGGAAACAGAACCATGGCTTGGCCAAGGCTGGCAAGGCAAAGATATAAATATGGAAATAGAATTCTCGAAAATCAAACCCAATCTAAAAAAAACTGTGGTGTTGGAATTATTCCCTTCTGCTTTGCCTTGCCTTGCTTTGTTCCAGGACGTGTCATTGCTCTCCGTTTGCTTGGGGCCCCAACTCGCCCTCTCTCTCTTGTCCTCCGCCACTGACGACGCCAACCTCTCGCCATGCATCTGGGGCAACCATCAACGACCACCAAAAAAAAAAAAGAAAAGCAAAACTGGAAAACCCAAACTGTGGCGTGCATCAGAAATTGATGGGGACGATTTCGATTTTTCTTTTGTGCTTGGAACCAAAGTATCAAATGGCACTAATATCCTGTCCACATTGCTTGTCATCCATCTCCTTAACCACCGAGCCGTCGAGGAGCCATAACTAGGTTTAGAACATACATACCTGGATTAGTCCAAACTACCGACTCAAAACGGGAAAACTGTGGAAGTTGTAAAGAAAAGTGGGACGAGTTGTGTCAAAAACAAAAAAAAATGTGTTACGTTGGCGGGGGGTTTCTAGCTATACTTCGTTACGTAAGGTTCTCAAATGTAGCATGCAAAAACACGTCAATCTCGACCCGGGAGAAGAAGGAAAAGACAAGGAGAAAAACAAAAAGAAAACTGTGGATTCAGGAAAGAAAGAACAAAGACTATATACTCTTTCCACAGGTTCAATACGGAATGCAAACCTCTCTCTCTCTCACTCCGAAGATGAGCTCGATGCGCCGAAATGTGTGAGTGAGTGCGTGAGTTGGTGTGGAAGTTTGGGCTTGTTTGGGCGTGTACTCAGCGACAGAAAAAATTACTGTAAACCACGTGAAATGGGCGCAAATTCGCAATTTTGTTTGCTTTTAGATAAATACTACAAATGTTCCTCCCCTTCCACGTCGTCCCCCCTCCCCCCTATCTCACTTCTTTCCATCTCGCATTTGAAATTGCTGCATCATCTGCTTCTATTATTCGCAATTACATAAATATCTGAAGCAGGTTCGTTTGTCCGTTATCTTTTAGAGGCAGATCTGTGATACACATGTCATACCCCCAACCATTCCGTAGCGTGGGTAGTCCTGCCTCGTACTTCCCTAAACCTGCGGGATAAACCAAAACCCGTAGGCTAAGATCCTATCATCCTTGTGGACGTCTTTTACGTCCTTCTTTGTATCACATGAGCATTTCCCTCCTTTCTCCGGTATTGTGTAATCCCATAGTCTCTCTGTCTCCGCTCCCTAAACTACCCCTTGCCAAATCCTAAGCCAATCATGCAAGGTTTTTTGGGCCTGTCGCACCATTGCTAGTGCTTTCAAAACCTGTTCATGCCAGACGTGATGTAGACGATCGTTTCTTTAGTTATCGAGATGCATAACCTGGAGAAAAAATCCAAGAGTGAAGCAATAAGCGAGACTAGTAACAACGCTACCATGTGTTGAGTATCACGTGATCCAAGAAATTATTAGTAAGTGATAATGAATGAGCTGGGGGAATAGTAAGACGTCTTGACCCGGTGATTGCGAATGTCTGTAAACATTCTTGCTCAAATATACAGATCTAACTGATATTGATGGTGATATATAGGATATCGAATTGTTGCATTGGATTTTTTGTGATAGTTGGAAAGAAGATTCAAGTAAATAACAAATCAAACCTGGCTATCCAGCACGCTACCAATCAACCAATGAAACCAATCACCACTACACGTCCCCCAACCGCTAGAATTAAGTATCTTTGCCCCCTATGGATTTGTAAAGATACGAAATAAAAGATCCCTTGCCAAATTTGAATTGCCATACTAGCTGAAGTCAACGTGAGCCGTGGCTAAACTTTCAATGACTTGAAATCATGTCCCTTGGCCAATTTATAAAATTTATTGACTAGTTTGGAAACTGTAAGTAGTACCTTTGAGATCCATAGAATACAGCTGACTAGCTTACAAGTTTGTGAAAATTCATCTTGGCCCTCATTTCAACCAAAATATAATCGCATCACGTGACCTACAGTTTCAAAGTCTCTAAGCTTTGTCATTGACGTCAGGTGAGTCACAAAGGAAGCCTTCCAGGTGATATACTATTGGATTAATTTATACAGTGATAAGATATCTAGCGGTATGGTTGTTTGGAGCGGAGGTGATAATCGCTGTAGTGGATCACGTGACTGATATGGTTGTTGTTTGTTCAACGTTGCTCCATGCTGACATTGAGTTTGAATATACCCTGGTTCGTATTTGGTTAGCAGTGGTTTGAGAGTTGATTGTTGGGTTGGTGTTATCTGGTGTTGAGATTTGGTCTTTGCAACTGGAAGACAACCAGGTATCAACAGGTGGCAAACATTTCCCGTGTTGCAAGAACTGAGTTGAAACAACGATGTCCAACTTTAGTTCCTTCCAACGCTGTTTCTTTGAATAAGATTCGAAAAATAAAACTTAATAGACAGTATATATAAATACATAGAATCTATTGACCGAAACAAAAAGAAAGCAAAATAAGAACATAACCGAAAAACGTAAATCCAAGTCTAGTCATCAATGGCTAGGAAGCAGCCAAAATGACTTAAAAACCAATATGTAGAAAATGTAAAAAATAATAATAACGAAGTAACAGAATCATCTGCTAGTAATAACTCATCATGAAGAAACAATAAAGGGTAAGATAGGGTATAAATGATTGGAAGGAAGTAGGAGGGATTTTCTTAGATTGCCAACACCAAGAATGGGATTACCAAGCTGAACAAAGATGCCTTGACCATGCTTGATGAGTTCTCAAGAGATGAGACAGCTGCACCGATCGCAGTTGAGGTTGGTGAAGATGAAGAACTTCCCGAAATCGTCAAGGATTGCACAGTAGTTGGGTTGAAGATCGAACCACCGGTAGCTTGTCCTTGTCCTTGTCCTTGTCCTTGTCCTTGTCCTTGTTCTTGTCCGGCTGCGGTTGTTGAAGCTACCCCAGTGGAAACAGCAGGTTGAGCCACACCACCGTCAGAATATTGCTGGCCAGCAGTAGCTTGACCTTGTTCTCCTTCTTGCTGTTGAGCAGCACTGCCGCTTCCAGCAGCAGTAGGAGACAAGAGACTTGTGGTTGTTAATGCAGAACCTTGGGTGTCAGTGGAAACAATAACAACGCCGGTTTCAACAATTGCGGACCCTTCAGCGTCAGTGGTGGTGAATGTAGTCGTAAACTCTGAGGCATCTGTGGGGCCGACAGCTTGAGTAGCTGGGAGTGTAGTCAAGGTGGTGAACGATGATCCAGATTGACTAACGATACCAGATTCGGTGGAGACAGAACCATCAGTGTTGGTAACCTCCCA
>JAJSEA010000298.1:0-22481 GCA_026724345.1 Candida sp. AC06
GATGATAAATACTTGGTTGTGATTTTTTCTAGTCGGGGTGAAGCAACCACTGAAAGTATTAGTATGGATATTATGTACGGTATAAAGTGTATGAAATGCATGGTTGGGTAGCTGCTGCTAGATGTATCTAATATGAAAGGAAGGATTCGTAACAGGTACTGGGCTTACCTTTGGACGGTGGAACTTTGGACTGACCAGTGGTTGATTTGGTGAAAAAAAAGTTTGTCTATCCGTTTGCACTCCCTGCTTTTGGTGTAGGAATGTGCTCGTAGAAGGGCGAGGGGAGTATAGTTGTGAATACAAAATGAATAGTTGTGTGGTCTAAGTGTACGTGTATAAGGATGTAGTCTAAATGGGGTATGTGGATGGTGGGTTAAGCTAGGCTAGGCTGGGTTTATCTTTGGCTGTGATTATAATTTGAGTTAAGGAAAGAGAGAGAGAGAAAAATTTTGTACTGTGCCTTTGAAGTGAGGAGAGACAAAAAGGAGGCAGAGAGAAACCTCTTACGAGGTAGTGCACCGCGGCACAATATGTGAAATTTTCTACATACCCTACAGAACTTAAACCACGTGATACATAGTTACACAAGGTGCAAAAAGCTTGCTAGTAATTTAAAAACAAGCAGAAGTAGAAGGCAAATCAATTGCTTATGTTGTACAAGTAGTTGTTGCTTTGTTGCACACGCGTTTTGGTTGTCTCCTGTTGAATATGTCACGTGCAGGTGTGCATATTTTCCATGACCTTTTTGCACACATGGGCACGCACTACACAATCTGGCTTATCTTTCCCAGCTCAACAAAGGACACACATCAAAAATGGCGGGGTGTTGGGCAAGAGACTGCTGATTAGTGGTCTCCAGAAGTCCCAAACGCTTCAATTGGTCCCTCTTTCTGCCTATTGGCCATCTCATGCTCCGTTGCAATGTAAAATTCCGCTTGCTTCAGGTCTAACATTCCAGGATGAAATCACAAACTATCACCAACCTCCCTGCCACACCTCTTAACCAGCATTTCGCCACTGACACTGTCGTTTGTTCTTTTCTTGGACACCAGTTGTAATAGCAGGTAGATCTTTCGTAAGCCCTGTGGATATTGGGGTGTAGGTTGCTATTTATAAAATGCTTTGTTTGTTTGTGTGGGTGGGTGTTGGCGTGTTATGAGCCTCCGCAGTTTTACGCTATAGACTGCATATTTCCTTTCGGGATACAGACGTTAGATAGACCATTATCTAAAATACATGAAATTACCACCTTACGTTTGCTATTTCGCTATTTGGGTGCAAACTGAAATTACACGTAAATATGTGGTTTCTATTTACTTGTATGTACGTATTCTGTATATCTCTATGACTGGTGGTTAGTACGGGTAGGGATCTCTAGGTTTTCAACACGGGAGTAGCAGCAACTCTCCCCCACACACACAACACGGAACGACAATAGCACGTGTGGTGGGGAGTGGGAAGTATTATATGCACATGGACTCAATTAAACACATGAACTGAAAAAAAAATCACACTTAATCATTACAATCAATAATATAATAAAAAAACACAAAAGGTGGTAGCATCATAACTCCGAATCATTTAACAATCTCGTCACTATTTTGCTTATTCTTCGTCTCATTGTCGTCATCATTATTACTTTTATTAGTCGTCGTCGTAGTGGTGGTGGTCGTATCATCGTTATCGTCATTATCTATCTCCAAGTTCATTTCGTTCAAGATATCAAGAATCTTGACTTTTCTCTGGTTGGCAATCAAGGAAATCAACTGCAAAGCCAAGTCCTTCAACTCGTTGTACTTGTTCAACTGGCGGATGTGTTTCTTAATGATCAACTCGGGGTTATTGTTACCCTCCAATTCGTGGATTAATGTAGAGCATTGTTGTTTTATCTCGTTCAATGACTTTTCTTTGAATAATATTCTCTGTTCGTCAGTCATGGCGGATATGTCGGCCGTAGGGCTGCTACTGCTGCTTGGAGACGAAGAAGGTATGGTTGTGGTTGCGGTTGTAGTTGTGGTTGTTGCAGTAGACGGTTGAAGCTGATGCTGTTGTTGTGGTGGTGGAGCGATTGGTGGAGATGTAGGCTGGGGAGAAGCGGTACTGTGTGATATAATCTCGAGGGTGTTTTTAGTGGAAGCAGCTGTTTCTAATACGCAATCTGTGGTGCTAGCATGGGCGGGTTGTGGTGGAGGTGGTTCATTAGTTGACATGGTAAGAAAGAAAAGTGAGAAATTTTAGTAGAAAAACGGTGAAGCAGAATAAAAAATGAGCAGAGGCAGTGGTGGCTGTTGTTGTTGTGGTTCGTGGTGGTGGTAGTGGTGGTGGTGGTGTTTCAGGAGTGGTATGTTCTTGTGTGTGTTTTGTAGTTGAATGTTGAATGTGGTGATGTTTTGATATTGGAGTGCAGTGTGTGATTACGAAATGTATGGGTGGGCACTAAGTATGGGTTTTTTTTTCTGGTGTGTGTGTCTCAGAGCAGGTGGGAGTGTCTTGGTGTGTGTGTGTCTCTCTCTCTGTGTCTCTATGAGTGGGTGGGTTCTGTCAGTGGCTATTTATGTGACCTGCAAGTTTTCGGTTTGTTACCTATAACACCGAAAATACCTCCACTAAACTAAACTTAAACTTTGCTTTGCTTTGCTTAGACGACTGCTACAACATAAACATAAACACCAGCACCCATTCATTCATTCATCAACCATCCAACAATCCATCGTACCTTATATAATCAATAATACCGGATTTCTTATTGTCTACTGTGTAACCCAGATGAAATGACCACCCCTCCCCAAGGTTGTATGAAATTCCACATCACTCGTATACATTACGCACATCTTAATCTCTCGTCATCATTCATCTCCGCGTGTGTACCTCTTCTTGTTCGACGTCTAAAAATAACCTCCTCACTCGCTTGCTCGCTTGCTCGCTCTCACCCCAAGACTTGCACTAAGACCCTTGTAACTGACAAGGCTGCTTCTCCATCTGTCTACATATGACACAGCCCCCAGGTTGTATATTTAGTAGTCTCTATGTTTTGATTTCACGTATATCGCCAAGTAAATATTCGAGTGATCTTCTTCTGACTCTCGACCCTGTGGCGCTCCCCGCTTGTCGGAGCGAGCGAACGCGACCGTAACCTCTGTGGGAATTTGACGAAGGGGGGAAAGAACACAGTTGGTGATGGTGTTTTGTGTGATGTGTAACAAGCACACTCAAGCTTTCGGTTAAACGCTCGTGTTATGTGTAATCCACGCTGTTGCTGAGAACTCTTCCTTTTATCTCGCTGGGTGTGTACATATGCGTACTCTTCGACACGTTATGGGATTGTCGGTGATTATGTAACCACCTGAACTTTAAATTCGGTCAACAGGAGAATCCACCCGACAACCAACCACGACATGTGAAAATTTCAAGAAGTATCGTTTACATGGTCACACACATCGCTAGGTAGAGTATCTCTCTGTTTCTTTTGGAAATCACTCTGTTTCTATTGGGCAGTTTGGTTACTCTTGGTAGTGAAAAATTTATCGTGTGGAAGCACAAATTTTTCTTGAGGCGTGTACGTACCTTTTTTGTGCTGTTCCTGAGAATACAGGAAAATCGATGATGTCATAAACAGGGCACTTTCGTTTTTGCGAAACGAAAACACTTGCCCACTACAAGGCGACACCGAGGCATATACAACACGGTAGCAGTCGCCCTAAGACGGCACTCTTCGACGAGTCTGCCCCGTGAAGGCAATTGGCTAAAGGGAGGAACTCTACGTGTCCTCTTACACTCCTATCCAATTCTGGGGCAAGACACTACCATAACACAAAGCATCTTCGGATTATAAGGAACAGCAAACTAAGCTAGTGTATGCACTCCATGTACGTACAGTCCAGTGCGCTGAGCCCAACGACGAAGATCAAACAATTAGCTGTTTTCTTTCTCATCGCTGTCGTAGAGTGGCGAGTTGTGTTAACAACAGCGAAGCCAGCCGTTGGCTGTTAACAGTTGGTAGCATGGCGTGTGGATTGTCACAACGAAATGTACTCGAAAACGACAATTATCAGAACTGCTGGAACAGTAGTAAAGATTAGCCGCCCAAATCCCCCAAAATAGATCAAAAGAAATCATAGTTACCTGATTCCTTTCATCCCTCTCCCTCTCCTTGTCTCTTGTAGTTGCTCCCTAATTTCAAATTCCCTCATTTTTGAAACTGAAACCATGTCGCTGTTGTTGCTCCCCTAACACTAATTAATTCCTCACCGAAACTCGCCCCAGGAACAATGCTTCTGCCATACCATGGGAGCAACATGACATCATGAATCTCTGTAGCTGCATCATCATTAATCATCCCATTCACCTCCATTACACACGACGTAATTATTGTTTTGCCCTGTTTCAGGGTTGATTTGTGTGCCATGCACTTTGGCTTATCCCGGAACAAGCTCCCCCTACGTCGACGCCTCTCGAAATCTAGACTGTTGTTGAGCACCGAAATAAACCACAGGATGAAGGAGATCATGCCTAGACAATGGGGATTACCCCATGGAGGATCAACCAACGTGAGCAATCAAGGAACAAGGAAATCTCTGAGTAATGACACAACAAGGAACCCTCGGATTGCGCATACTCCCCCAAGAATAGCAAGATCGGCATGGTTCTGCACTGTTCGAAGTTCGAAGAATCCGGAACAAATAATGGGTAAAAATAATATGCAAACTAAAAAAGAAATTTTACGACCAGGTTTATTATTCCATCTTTTGTGTAATGGTTGCTATTCACTTTGTATTAACTAGCATGGGTATCATATGGTTTATGTACATCTATTAACTGCTCTATTTATCTATCGATTCATCATTCCAGGAGTAGGCAATGGAGGTAAATCATTTGGATTTCTTGTTCCTCCACCCCCACCACTATTGTTCGGATTCAACTGTTCATGGATCCTGTTCATTGCTCCGCTTCCTAATCGCACTTCATCGTTCCCGCTATTCGTCATCAACGCGTAATCTATGCTATCGTGGTTACCACCGCTGACGCTTCCTGTAGTGCTCCCAGTGGGGCTTCCGCTACTCGACAGCGGTCTCATACGTGGACTCGAGAACGACCCTTGTCTAGAAACAGACCTTGAACCTGCCATAGAGCTAGGGGCGGAAGGTTCTGAAAGCAACACGTCGGGGATGACTTCTTCGTACGGTGGTGGGGACACGTTTCTTCTATACTTTGGGATCGAAAGCAATGTAGGTGGTAGTTGCTCTGCTACTGTCTGATAATCGACTGGGGTGAGTGCAGGCGATGTGGGGTTGGAGGATCTCGTGGATGATCCCGAGGAATATATTGATCGTGAGCTGGGACGTTCACCGCCGCCGGGGCTGGAACCTCTTCTTGATCTTCTGCTGGTGGGAACAGCCGGGATTGTAGAACCACCGGAGGATGAACTTCTTGATCTGGAATCAGAATGGCTAGAGTCCCCGGAACTGGTTCTCTTGGGTTTCCTCAACTTCTTCATGATCTTGGTTGCAGTGCTGGATGATTGGAGGGATTTAGACTTTGCCAGAGACTTGGTTGGTGCAGGTGGTTGTAACATGGCTGCTAGCGTGCTGAGAAACTTCGATTGTACATCATAATCAATTGGTCGCAAATAGAGCTTCCCAGACAAGTATATCTGGTAGTTGATCTCTCTGAAACCCGGGCTGAGCTTGTTCATGAACGGGTTGATATATCTGACTTCAAACAATTGGACCATATCCATGTTGACAAACCTGATGAGCACGAAATCATTGAGCAACCTAAGGTTATTGGCCCTGCCGTAGAACAACCAGAACTTGATGGCCTTACTGGCGTAGTAGTAGACAAGGTTGTTGGCGAAAAAGATATACTGTAGGTACTGGAACACGACAAAGTAGAGCCAGTAGTTGAGGAGGAACTGATAGCAAGAGTACTTGAAAGTAATGGTGCTATCTAGGATCTTGATAGTGAGGATCAAGGGGACAAGAAAGGTGAATATGTTAAGTACGAGATCTAGTAGATAAAACATGGTTGTGTTGGTAAGCAGTGGTTGTAAATGTAAAATTGATCCCAAATGGCAAGGGAGCAACTAGAGGGAATAAGGTTTGTATTTATATAGCAATGGGGAGGGTTATTTGTGGAAGCGAATAGTTGATAGTTGAAGTCTTCGATGGCAGTTCTTTTTTCTTTTACTTGCGCCTACTGAGGGAGAGAGATTGTGTTTTGTGCTTTGTGTGAGATTGTGCTTTGTGTGGTGCTGGTGCATCGGAGAACCGCACAATGGCAGAATTGCAGGTGCTGCTGCTGCTGCTGCTCACGAGCTGCACTACGAGAAGTATCTGCATAACTAAGCCCTCTTGAGAGAAGTCGGATTGCCGCCATTGTCCTTGTACGGAAGCACCAGCAAAAATCGCCGTACGTCTCGCCACCACCACCGTCGACCTAGACCCAGGCCCAAACGTTTGCTTTCGAGTGGTAAAGAGTGTCGTTGTAGCAACGCGATCAGAAACAAGAATGTCATGTAAAAAAAGCCAATTACGAAATCACACCAACACAACCTAAGAAATGACTTTTTCCACTTTGGCGTATAACGTCTTAAAACCGTGCGCTTACCCCTTCTGTTATAGTTTCTCCTTTAGGCACAAGCAAAACAGTACCGACTCGCCCACTTTGTCCGTGGCAGCGCCCGAGCTGTTGCTCCTTTCCCTGCCACTCCGTCCGTCTCTGTGTCGCATTGCTCCCCCCGAACATGACGTAATGGGATTCTTGCCCTAGAAAGAAAAAAGAAACCGCACAGCGGGATGAGTAGTGTACTTTGTGCCTTGACCTGATCTAGACCATCCCTTCCTTCCTTTCTCTGCTCCTTCTTGTTTTGTTGTTTCATGTAGACACACAAAGGAAAGGCAGGCGGTTTGTCGGATGTTTGTTGATTCGATCCGAGCACAAGAAGCCACGAGAAAAAAAGAAACAAGAAAAAAAAAGAAAGTAAGTCGGTGGTCGTGTTTGCAACAACGCTTGTCCCGTCATTCAACACTCCCAAACCCATTTGCCTCGCTCCCCACACAAACCACGCGACTGGTAAAGGGTAGCTACTGGGGAGAAAGGCACCTTACTGGTCAAGATAACATATCTGTTCCGACGGGGCGGCCATGCGTTCTTCCGAATTACAACTATCAACCAAAACATGACTCATGTTAAAACGGGTTAGCGATAAACTTACGAACTTTAGCCATAGAAAAATTCTAATTCCGATGATCTCTCTCCATATTTTTCTGCTTCGTCTAGCGAGCGTCTTTGACAGTGACAACAGCCCTATCGCTTATATAATCGCCTATACATTTACACTTTTTTCAATTAGAGTTGTGTGGTTACACAGAAATTGAGGGGACAGGCTGTTGTGACTCTCTCGTGCCGCGGGGAATATTACGATGCGTTGTTTCGTAGAGGCTAAGCTCTACTCGATAGAGTTTGTTTAGAGAGATATGAAGTAAGCGTAATCTCTCTTGTTAGCTTAAGCTTCTTCATTATTGCAGGAATATGTTTCTACTTGAATTTGTAAGCATTTTGGTTCCCCCACGACGTTCCTGAGTTGTGTGACCAGTTCTTTCATTACATAAAATCCTGAACGGATTAATCGACACTCGTACGATCCTACAGCTACTGTATCTGTCGTGGTGTTCGAATTTCATTTCCACCTTTTCAGTTACATCACCATTGCAAGACAAGGTTCCAGACTTCCACTCATATCCCCCTTGCATTCTCCCGCTAACATTTCCACAAACGGTATTCTGTTAATAATAGAACGCATTACAATGTTTATTACATGACATCATAAGCATCATCTACCTCGTTCTAAAATAATTCCTCTTCTGTGGTTCATTGACATGTTTCATAATATGCACGGTGCGGCCTCGTCAGTTTGCAAAGACTAGAATGCCGTGTTTGAATGTCGGTTTGTTTTTGCCGACATTGATGCCACTCAAGAAGGACACCTCTATTCTCTTTCTATCTTATAGGACACTCATGACCAATCGACTCGTCTGACCTAAGCTGTAGCTATGTGAAGCTGTTTAGGAATCAGAAGTGGTACAAAACCACCTAGTCGTGTCCTAGAGAAGAATATAGCTGCGAAAACTCTAACTTTACACAAAAAAATAAATCCTCTTGTCTCAAAACCACCGACCAGTCCATACAAACCACACAGTTTCTCCTTGGATACGCCCAAAATGGTTCATATTTCTCTGAGAACAATACACGAATAGAAAAGCCAAACAAGGTACATATATACACTCATCAATAACTTCTCCAGGAATCGCCATTATTGTAAAACACCATCCCACCCACGCTCTCGCGACCGTTCCTGCTGGTCAGGTTTGGCATCTCTCTAATGCGAGGACGACGTCCAGCATCAGTACCAGCACTGCCGTCGTTGTTACCGTCTGATCCGGATCTTTGCCTTGGTTGAGCGCGCGGTGGCTGGGACAGGCGCGGCAAGGAGATAGATGTTGATCTCCGGATTGTTCGTGGCTGGTTGGTGATTCTGGTGGTGCTAATTGGCGTGGAGACTAAGTTGACAACTTCCCCCACGGGATAAGGTGGTGATGGTGTGCGGTAGTGAATAGGATTACGTGAGAATTGCCGTGTCCCTGATTCTGTTGGCGATGATGTTGGACTTGAACGAGATCTGGTGCTTTGTCTTGGTCGAAAAGAAGAAGGAATGGCAGTGGGGTCTCTAGTTTCAATTATAGTTTCCACTCTTGGGGGCCGCACACGAGATCCAGTCAGGCGACGTCTTCTTGGAGGTGAACCTGGACCTGAGCCTGCAGTTGCACGGGCGGCAGCAATAACAACAGGAGTAGCAACGCGTGGAATAGAAGGAACAGCAGCACGAGCAGAACCACGAATGCCAACGGGAGCGGCAACATCAGGACGAGGAACGGGAGTGGCAACAGGAGCACAAGGAACGGAAGCAGCAACAGGAGCACAAGGAACGGAAGCAGCAACACGAGTGGAGCTACGAGGAACAGCTGAAGTGCTAAGAGCATCGTCACAACCAACAAGACAAGAAATGATACGAGCAACAACACGAACAATAGGAGCCGCAGCAGTAGTAGGTTCATAGAAAACGCGGGGCCATCTGAACTCACTCGCATAGTCGACCGATCTCGAATACGTCTTGCCGCAAAGGTACACCTGGTACGAAAGGTCGACAAAGTTGGGAACAGCGGCATTGACAGCGACATTCACTACTCTTTCTTCAATCGCGTTAAGCACCTCGAGGTTCAAGAACCACATGAGCAACACATGGTTTGCCAAGCGTAAGTTATTGTCACCGCAATAGAACAACCAAATCAAGAATACCTGGAAAGCGTAGTACACAAAGGGCAATCTTGAGAACCAGGTAGCGTAGATGAAGTCTAGCCCGCGGTAGTAGACCCAGTAGTTGAGGAAGCATTTGTAGCTGGTATAGGAAAAGGCGACTTTACGGGTAAGTTCTTTGAGCACTAATATCAAAGGAACATAGAAGGTAGGAATATCGATGAGGAAGTTGACCAAGGATACCATTGATAAGTTTTGGTGTTTGATAGCGATAAGAAATATGCAACAGGAAAAGCCACCAGGGGGGTTGTATGTAGTTTATATAGTCGAGTTTTTGACTCCCTATATGACGTAGACATCCGTCCACAGTTGGTCTTCTATGTTTATGCACGGTACGATAGTGTTGTTGTGGTTTTTGCCCTCTCAACATTTTGGAAGATTGTAAACCATACTTGCTGCCTACAGGACTGTTTACATTTCGCAGGTATGTCTCCGACTGGTTCCAGCATGCAGAGAGTCTGCCAAGTGACAACGACGCGAGTGTGTTTTTGTTGGGGTATGGAAATATCACATACGTGCAGCTCGTTGGTGAGGATGGTCATGCCCATGTGTAAGCTGATGCGTTTTCTAATGACAAAAAAAGAAATTCAGGTAAGTGCAACACAGGGAG
This sequence comes from Candida sp. AC06, assembly GCA_026724345.1. Lineage (NCBI taxonomy): Eukaryota > Fungi > Ascomycota > Pichiomycetes > Serinales > Debaryomycetaceae > Candida > Candida sp. AC06. Next base: position 9,983 of record JAJSEA010000298.1, read on the forward strand.
TTCCATAGCTAGCACACGCTGTGGCTGGTATTTGCCTTATCGTGCCTTATCGTGACGATATCATAGGGGTTCTATGTCACACGGATATCGCGATCTAATAGTTTCAGCCAGACCCGCCTACTCTCCTCCACTGCCATTACCCAACGGCTCTCCATATCCTAGCAATCACGGCCATCACTGGCTCGATCCATAGCACGGCCAACCGTGTAGTCCGGAACATCCCGCAAACAACCACCATGACTGGCCATGAACAAGCTGAAAAAAACCACAAGGAGAATTACGAAAATTTAGAAAATCTCGTGTATTCGTAACGCCCATCATTTTTCATTCTTCATGTGACCTGATCTCTAATCACCATTGTTCTTCATCCTCCACGTTCTTCTATGCGACCCTATATCGAAGCGTCATGGCATCATACTGATAGTAACCGGACAAAAGTATTTGTGTCCTTCTTATGGTGATGTAAGTGTCTACTTTTCCTAACTTAAGCTCAAAGCTTTTGCATGGCAAGTAAAGGCAAACAACAGTTCTTCCAGCAGCGCACCAACTTCTCTGAGTTCGGCTGGCTCCTGGTGGTAGCATTCAAAGAAAGATCTAATTATTAGGCAAAATTCTCCAACCTATAGTACAGACAGTTCAATGTACTACTCTAGCCTCCTTTACTGTGAGTTTTAGAGTTCCTGTTACTCAAGTTCTTTAGCCTTGCACGGTAATCACCTATCCGTCTGTCATTTGTTTGCAATGAAAGCCCTGAGCAATAAGCAGGAAAAAACAACTCTCTCGTTCATACTTCACATTATAGGTCCACAACTTTTGTCCCTCTCGCTATGCAACCACTATCAAAAACCTTGCTACTCACTACTTACAACAACAACGACCAACTCCGTAATGCACGCTTACATAATTACACCTACATCACGGTTCTGTTCTGCCGGTATCATAGAAACGGAATGGGTATTTATACCTCGATATATCTTGCTTTTCTGCCGGTGGACGTGTATGTTGGGCATGTGGTTTCTGTACACTCCATTCCACATTAGTATGGGCTAAATTACCTAATTGGGTTCTATGCCATAGCGTCATTTTGCATGATACCCTACCCAACAGTTGCTTGAATCACAGTTGCGGGTAGAGCCATATGATGTCTCAAGCAAGGAGAGCGAAGGGTGATCAGATTTGTCCTCCCACGGGCGGACCCGGTTTGTACTTTCTCTAGAATACAGGCTTCTATATTTGCTTACGTTAAAGAAAAATGCTATGCATACAAACATCTATAGGTTGATATCGTTCAACTTCTCCGACAACTTGTCCAACTTTAACTTCGTCAACCGCACAATCTCCTTCAATTCCTGCTCAGTATACTTGGTCTTCAACTCTTCGTTGCTTAACTTTTCAAAATTATCACAGTTCAAAGACAAGTTCAATTTGCCGTTACTTCTCTCGTTGATCCAGTTCCAGATACTCAATTCCTCTTGCTTCTTCATTCTGTCATTGTTGAAGTTGGCGTCTATAGTAGGCAACACCAAATACTTCTCTCCGTTAATCTGGATCTTGGACGTGTACAAGTTAGATGGGATGATCTCGATGGTTTTAAGTGAGTTTCTGTGGGTGAGTTTGCTGACTAGCGAGAAACTAAGCAAGAACCCGACTAACAACACAAATGCTCCGACTATAGTGTTGCTCAAGAATGGGACAGGCACTAGGTCGCCAATTGAGTTGATCAACTCGGTGAATTGCTCGCCAATGCTCTTTGGTTTGGCCAGTTCGGCTTGAGCCTCTTTAGCTGGTTCTTCCTCAACATCTCTCTTGATGGTTCCCTTTCTGCTTCTACCACCTTTGCTGCCCTTCTTGCTTGGCTTCTTGTCGCCGCTGGTGGCAATGATCTTATTGACAATGCTAATTAAAGAACCCATCGATTCCTTCTGCCCATCGATCGTACCCTTTTCAATGGCACCTTTAATCCATGATTTACCACTCCATTCAATCGATGTGACAATGTAGATCTTGGTCTCGTTGTTGGCAGCCCAACTCAAGAAAATCTTGGTGATAACCTTGAACGAGTTACCACTTGGAACGTCCGGTGTTTGTGTGGTTTGCTCAACTTCGTAGTACTTGTCTGGCAGGTACTCGATAACTTTATCTTCAATCACACACTTGGTTTGCTTAGGACCAATGGCACCACCTAATGGTTTGATGTACGTGTAACTACGTTCTTTGTTGTCCTTTGACAATCCCTTGATAGACGACTCGGTGATATCAAAATTCTTTTGTTCCTTCAAAATTCGGATATATTTGGATGTATCCGGACCAAACAAGATGAGGAAAACCACACCTGGTGGTGCTTTAATCGTGTCTTCCACGATGAATGTTTCATTGGAATCTTTGGTATACCCAGTAGATGTAGGAGCATGGGTCAATGGACCAACCACGGGCAAACCTTTAAATGTGTTGCCGTCTTTACCAGAACCCGACGTAGCAGCCACACTGGCGCCATTTACGTCACTGTCGTCAGTTCCTTTATCGTCGGAGTTATCATCCTCGTTATCATCCAACGATGCCTCATGGCCAGATTCGTCATCCGCCATTGAACCATCATCATCGTCTTCTGAACCTTCCAGATCGTCATCGGATTCGTCTCCAATGCTGCTAAACTGGGAAACGTTTGAGTTGGCTCTTCTCCGTTTCCTTTCTAGTGTGGCTTGGAGTTTCTTAGGATCAATGTCACTGTTCTCTAACATCACTCTATGCCACACGTTGGTGATTATGTCAAATGTAGTATCACGACTCAAGAAAGTGGCAAACACGTATTTCTGATGCAAAGTTCTAATAACCATACCGTTAGGGAACAACACGGCGGTGGATTTCTTTTCAATCTGGATAACCTCCTGCAATGGAATAATCAAGTTCGTCACCCAACCAAGAATGTTGGAATTGAAACAGATATAATGGTCACTCAAGTACATCTTACCTTGAACCAAGATATCCTTGGAGAATGCACAACTAAACTCGTCAATCAATCTTTCGTCCTTTGGTAACTTCTTGAATATCTGGTGGAACTCCTTGTCCCTCTTTTTCAGAGCATGCTTGATCTTCTTGGAGTAGTCCACGATATTGTCCAAGTTTTCCAACTCAGAATCACTCAACAAGTCCAAATCCTCTGGGAGGTCAGATGTTCGTGATCTGACTGCTCCTATCGAACTTCTATGATCCTCTGAGCTCATCATCGTCTGGTTGTCAACAATTGAGCTTCGGCCCACAGACGATTGACGTTCGCCATTGGACATGCCACTCCTTCTCTTGGCTCGCTTGGCATCCAAGCCATTGAATTGCGCCTGGTTGCCCTCGGACACGGCATTGTCTACTGTGTTGGGACTCAATGCTCTCTTTGTTGCACTATCAGCTGAGCGGAAAGATGGTCTTCGTGATCCAGCAAAGCCACCGGCTTCTGGCAAACCTCCAGGAACGTTTGGATCGAAATCATCTAATGATAAATCCCCATTGCCCAAAGTCTTCAAAGGCGACTCCCTAACCGGCTGGAATTGAACGTCTTGCGTTAGCGAATGCACGGATTTCAAATCTGTAGATGTGCGCGCTACCTCCCTGTCATTCTGCTCGTCAGGTGCCTCTCCGCTCAACGATGCCTTGGAATCTTCGTGCTTGACCCCTTTCAACAAGTTGTCCAATCTGGCCGCAAACGAGGTGTGTTCTTTCTTCTTGTCCTTCGAGTCATCTGCGCCCGCTCCGGCACCACCACCATCTGGCGGGGTAGCTGACTTATTCGGGGCAGAATTGATAAACATAGACAAGAACCCGCCTGTTTCCTGTTTGGCTGGTTGTTGATCTGCCTGCGAGTCCTGTGTCGGAGTTTTGCTAGGAGGTTGGTTTGTTGGCGGATGCTGGGAAGTGTTGGACGACGTGTGGCTAACGTTTGTCGCCTGTTTGTCCGGGACATTCAACAACAATTCAGATCCATTGTTTGGGCTCAAGTTGATGTCAACCCCGCCTGTCCCTTCTGGTTGCTGGACGACTCTCTCAAGCTCTTCATTAGATATGATCAACGAAGCACCTGGCATATCAACTTCCTGGTGAGGCAAGTGCAACGCATTGCCGCTTGTTCTGGGGAGGGAGTTAGATCTCGATATAGTTGGCGAGGACGGCAGCGTCCTAGGCGTCTGGCTGCCTGATGCAATTGGGTTATTGGTATTATTATTTGAGTTGAGCTTGTGTGATCTTGATTGGGAGTGGGATCTGTTGAGTGAATTGATCATGCCTCTGAATGACTTGTCTTCGGATGATGTGCCACTGCTCATTCGCTTATGGTGCTGGAACAAGTTGAGGGACTTCCTATGGCTTGAGTTGGTATGTGAATTGGAGGACACGGTACTGGCGGTGTCGTCATGGGTCTTTTTTTTCTTATGTAGCTTCAAGGCCATTGTTCTATTTTTTTTGTCTTGTGGGTTGTCTCACTGCTGTCTGTGGGTTCTTTGTTGCTACGCCGTATTCTGTCTGTTCTACCTGGACAACAATACACTCTACTGCCTTTTCTTGGATGGGATGTAATCAGCTACGCGGTGCCGTGGGTGCGTAGAAGGTTGGTTGTTAAAAAAAGAAAAAGGCTGGAGCCGGTTTGGTGATAATAGGAGAAGAGAAGCAAGAAGAAGAGCAATGTTAAATTACAATGAATTTTTCTGTCAATTACAAAAGACAGATTAGGGGAGATTGCTGGATATTAAATGAACGGCTGCTCTTGGCACATGTGGATTATGGAGCCAGTGGTTCTGCAAATTGGATTGAAATTGAAGTGATTGACTTTTTGCCCATCCCCGGTCTTTCCTGTTTTGTGTGACAAGAATTTTTGTCCTTTTGTCTTTTTGTCTCTCCCGTCTTTCTTGCACCAGCCCCCTATTTCTCCTTCTTGCTTCCCAACTAAATTAGTAAAAAACTTCAAATGGATTAAGTCTGCCCCCTGGTACCCCCAACTTAGGCTCACAGGCAATGCTATTATAATATTCTACCTTAATCTCCGCTCCACTAAGCTTCCAGTCACGTCGCGTCTCCAACAGCAACTCAAACGTTCCCTTCATTTCCTCTGCATAATTGAGGTCCAAATTTCAGGGAACCCGCGGGAAGTATTGTTGCGGCCGGAATTATTCGCACCAACTATAGCCGATGTCACGTGTGAAACATCGATCTGATCATGTTTATGAGCCCAAGAGACAGAAACGCCGCTAACAGTGCTGTAAATACGAGACCAACTCCCGCTTCTTCATACTAGTTAGTCTACTACATTCATGCACGACCATCACAGTTCTGTCGTTGGTCGCTTAAACTGCAGATCAATTTTCTTTTGTCACGTGACGTGCTCGACCAGCCTTAGCATCGCCATAACAACTAACAAAGCTGTTTCTGCAAAGAAAGCTACGTTGGTTTGCTACTGATTAGAGAGAACTTTTATGGCTTCTCAGCTGGTATGGTCCCTCATTGGGCGTGTCTGTCCTTGCGTAGGATAGTTGGAGTCCCCATCTTGAGGGACTGTGTCTTCCCTTGTTTAGGAGAATTGGGGAGTCCCCTTTCTTGGGTTTCCCCCCTGGCCCCCATTTTCCAGGGACCGTATCTCCCCCTACCCAAGGGAAGATCGACTGGGCCACTTCGTGAGTGGGCCGGCCCAGCCCAGCGCGTGCTGCCCCCTTTCTAGAGGTTCCGCACACCGCCCCCTTGACCCAAAGCGGGTGAGACCACAAGTGTGCAAGCGGTCTGGTCAGGACCTCCACCCAGTCTCCCTATAAGCCTACTCTCGGGACAGTCACCTGGTGATGGTGGACTACCTCCGAAGTAGTACAAAATAACGGTGACCAAACCGATACCTTGGAGAAGGACCTTCACTAACCCACACCGCCTTTGGGAATGTGGGTCACTTGCTAGGTTCAACATAGTTGACATCTTTTTTGGAAGGTCCTTCTGTTGTATAACTTGTGTATATTAGACAAAAGCTGGGACTTCATCGTCCCTTTGTAAGCAGCGGTGGTACCAGGTGTCAACAAACCATTGTATGATGGCACAATCAGTATATCAACAACTGACTAACATGAAGGGAATCCTTGACGTCTTTGAGGAACTGGAACAACAATTATAACTCTTTGCAAGCTTGTTATGGATTCAATTGAACTGTTGCAATATTATGTTAGTGTTTGAACACAAGTAGAATTGTTGGCTCTTTTGATACCCACAGTTGAATCAATTGGAAAGACGATAGATGATAGATTGATGATTGTTGTTGTTGTTGTTGATAATTGCAAAAGGAAAAGGAAAAGAAAAGAGTGGTGCAAAAAAGATTGTTCTATATTTTTGCATTCTTCTGTTTGTGTAGATTATTTGTTATGCCAAGTGTCCCTACCATATGAAATCTGGTAAAGATGATTTCCTTTGGATGTTCACTTCTTTACAGATCTTATATAAATTAGGATTGTAGAGTTCACCCAAAGGTGGTTGAAGTTTGGAAATATTGAAACATTGGCTACTATTTCATATCTTGATGTTTTCTTCCTAAATATTTATAAAAATCTGAAAGAAACTCGAAGTAAATCTCAATAATATAAACAATCCTAGTAACGCTACCAAATGACGACTTGGAATGAAGATGAATAGCATACGGTTATAGTTTGAAATAGAGCTACCATGCCTTCTAAATACTTAAAAGAACTTTAAAGAATACTTGGGAGTACTTTCAAAGATATTTGAAACGATGAGAATGCATTTCGTGCCTGCCAAAACTCCTTTCCATGTCAAATCACGTCAAAATAGGGTTTCAAAAGATTTATAAGCATAGTCCAATGCCGAAGTTGAGTATTTTCAAGGCCGCTAAAACCAATGGTTGAATTGAATTGTTCGTGAAAATTCACTCAGGTACTAGAATAGAGGAAAATTGTATAAAGTCACGTGATACATAGTTAAGATGGTTATTGATCGAATTACACAACGGTCTATGGGATCGGATACAAGTGATATAAAAATACGATTACTTTCATTGGGTATAATTAAATATCTGTACGCTATACATTTGATTTGTTCAGTTGTCAGAAGAGGTCGAGGATTTAGCACGAAGTTGCCAGTTCACTCAGCGATCACCGTTGTTTTATGTACCAGCCAACATCATACAGGGCAGGATAACGTCACCGTTTCTTCACTCTAATTCTTTCTTGCGGGTGAATTGACATGCACGTTTATTAGCTATTTTCTATTGGAAAAGCGGATCCAACAACGCTTTGGCCTGCTGAGTCAAGACCAAATTAGCGTCGTAATCAATAGAGAACACAGACACGGTGGCCTGACAGCTTCCCTGTTCAAGCACGTAGTTCTCAGAAGGCAACGAGCAGTCCCCGTTATAACAAGCAGTCAATGCGTCCCACGAACGGGTGACCCAACTGTACCTTTGTGTTTCTTCATCGTAGTGTATATCGGCGCCAATGGCATCCATGCCAGACATTCTAGCAAACGCCCATGTTGGATCGGTACAGCTCTCGTTATCGTAGCCAAGAGGTGGGAAGTTCACATTCAATCCAACACCCAAAGCCAATGTTCTCGCGTTGTTACCCTGGGATATGAACAATTGGTCGACAAGCTCAGCGGATTTGGTAGCAACGATGGTGGATTCGAGCAAGGGGTCGTCCAAGTCCAAGTTGTCTTTGAAGAACGAGTTGTTGAAGCTAGATGCCGAGAAGGAAATGGCCGGGTAGCCTCGGTAGACAGCACTGTAAGTCGCACCCATGGTACCACTCAACGTGTACAATGAATTTGTATTGACACCTTGGTTAATTCCAGCGACGACAAGGTCAATGGTGATGTTGTTGGCGTATTTGGGGATGACGTAGTCGAGACCAAAGGCAACACAGGACGCAGGGGTACCGTTGAAGTAGAAAATGTGGTCGTCATCGACTTCGTGGCCGAAACTTGGAGACCCAGCAGGAGGGTAGCCAAACTCACCATCCGTTTGCAATGTTGGGGAGGTAGGAATGTCAAACTTACCACCATTTCCTGATCTTTGGGACGCCGGGGACACAATGTAGACATTGTGACCAGACTCTTTCAACTTGTAGTAGAAAGCACGGAGGTTTGTGGATGCCCAGCCATCATCGTTCGACATTAAGATGTTCTTGGCTAATGTGGAGGTGGCTGATGCTAACAAGACTAAGGAAGCGGTGACCAATTTCATTGGAGGCGGTGTTGGTTGTAGTCTTTCAAGGCATTCTTGGAGGAGGACACCAGGTGGGTATAGTCAGCTTTTATACCATTCTAGGATGCAGATGTCTCCTCATCTCAAGTTGAACCCCCCCCCCCCCCATATCTCTCATGCAAGTAATTAATCATATCTAGGTGAAATTCTTCCGACGGGACAGATTTGCACTTGTTGAACCTTTGTGCCATTTCTATTGTTGAACCAAGCCCTAATTGGGCACATTTCTGCTGCACATTGTTGGATTACATCAGACAAGGATTTCATATCCGATAGCCGTTGTGCCGTATCGGACTTATAACGCTTTGACAGACAAAATTGACGCACGCGACCGCTAACCGTTTTGGGAACAGTGGAGTTGGCGACCCAACTTGCATTGAGCGCAAGTGCAGACTAATCAAAATGCTTTTTTTTGGGAAGGTCCTCAAGTATGGGCGACAGCGGAAAGTATGTGAAGAATAGAATAATCTGATCAACATCCACCAAACGATCTGACTAGACATTGCAGAAAGAGCTCCACCTCGGTTGCCTTGGGCCTATTTGACCCGCAGAACCTACCTGTGCTATCCATTTTCCCTCATCTGTGCCAAAAAATGTGAAAAGTTGAGAAAGACTTGATTTTCCGACCCCAATTTCCTATTTGGGCCTTTTTGCGTAGTCTGCTCAGACGCTTACTATCTTGATACTCAGAAGTTGTCGTCCCTACTGCTGGTTCTTCTTTGTAATAGAAAGTGGCCATGTCCATTGTTCAACTTTGCTGTCTCTCTCATAACGCCCGACAATAGTGAAATTGAGATAGCGAGTCTGCTTAAGGAGTGCCGTAATTTACTTGCGTTGATAAGGCACGGCAGGAATTTGCGGAAGTGTCTTTGTGGACAAGCTGAAGCGCTCGGAGTATTCGCCCTATTCGGCCGATTTATTGGCTATAACTGACCTTGAATCTCTACAACGCAGTCTCAACATATGAGCAGTTAAATATCAATCATCTAATAACAATAAAAACGTTTATACATATATATAAAGTAGGTAATAGTTTGTAGTGGTTTTAGTAAAATGACAAGAATTGAATACATAAAGAAAACATCACCATTTCCATCAACACCTCTCTTAAATCTTCAAGCTGCTCATTCTTCTCCTTCCATCAACGATAGGTTCCTCGTGTTCTTCCAGCGACCCCTCATACCTCAAGACAACGGTACTAGCATACATATTAACTCTATCAATACTCTCACCATGCTCTCTAACCACAGTCTGTTCAACCTTGAATCCCAAGGATTCAAACGTCTTGATGTACCATGGGTTAGTGGAGGCCGATCTCAACATGACACGTCCGTTTGTTGCAAGACACCTCTTAAGGGCCGAGATCTCGTTGATGGCGTCTTTACCATGTGGGTCAAACCAGTCCATGTGATCCATGAGAATAGCAATAGTGATGGACTTTTCGTTCAATCTGCCAAAGACCTCGTTTAAGGTATCCGTGTGCATCCTGACGTTGTTGATTGGGGAGTTCGTGGTGGTGCTGTCGGAGGCAGATAACCTGGTGTATCCCTTGGAAGTCAAGTAGTCCGGGCAGTTGGTCTTGGCGTATTTTCCCTGCATGCACAAGTAGTAGAAGTAGTTGTCGTTGGAAATCAAGGATCTCTTCAAGATTGGATCCAAGGTATCGATGACGTACTTGATGACGGATGGTCCCATTAAAGCAGCCTGGTTGGCTGGGACACCCAAGGCTTTCCACAAGAACATTGGGTTTCCGACTAACAAGGATCCAACGATTGGGTTGAACAAGGTTGGCTTCAAGTGGTCGTTCCAGATTCTCAATTGCTCAGCCATGGATGAAGCAGCACAAAGTTGGTCTACGTACTTGCCCACCCTGCAGACCTTGAACACGTATCTGGCGAATCTCAAAGCCCATCTCGAGAACCCAGTATCGTACAAACCTTTACCTGAGAAAGCCTTTGGTCCTTTGTCCATCCAGTATTGGAACGCATTGGACGACATGTGTGGGGCCAAGACGTCCATCAAAAGATCTCTGAAGTTGTCAATCTTACCTTCACCAAACATAGCCCAGATCTGGTCCTGGGAGAGACATCTGAAACTGGCCAATTTCAACTCCAACAAGTGGTTCTGACATGGGTTGAGGTCAACGGCGTGGATTCTCTTTGGTGGGTCTGGCAAACTGGCGTAACTCAAGATGTTGTCACCGGCGGAAGTAATGGCCAACACGGTGTCGTCGTGGCTAAAGTTCAAAAGTTTGTGGTCTTCGCGTGGATCCTCCCAGGTGAATGCGTAGATGTACTGGTTGTTGAATTGCTCATTCAATGGGTTCAACTCATCGTAGTAGACTCTCCAGTGTTCTTGCTGGTAGTAGATCGAAGGGAATGGTAAGTTCTTTTGCAAGTTGGTCAAAGCAGCCTCGTGGCCCTTGGAGATTGGGATGTTAGCGAGCTGGTCGGTGATAGGAGTAGTGGAAGGAGCAAGGTATGGAGATTCAGTAGCCAAGCAGTTCAATCTCTCCAAGATAGCGTGGGACTTGGACTTGTCACAACCGAGCCAGATGTAGTATGGGATCTTACCCAAGACCTTGTTGTAGCAGTTCAACGACTTGATAGTACCAAACTTGTACTCCAAGTAGTTTCTTCTCGAGGAGTCCAAGAAAACCTTGTCGGCCTCGAACCAGATTCTCCAAAAGTTACGCAAGATCCAAGGAATGTGTCTGTTGCCCAAACCACCGACGGTGTTGATTCTGCCCATGGAAGTGTCGGTGCTTTGGATGCCGAAATCAACAGTAGCAATCAAACCTTCTTTGTCCAAGAGCGACACGGCGTTGTCAACTGCTGCATTGAAGGTTGGGATCATGGACAAGGAGTAGGAGAACGTGATCAAGTCCGCGGTTTCGTAATCAATGTTGAAGTGGCAAGCGTCCGCAACTAACACGTGGACGTTGGTCCATTCTTTAGCTTCAAATCTCTTTCTAGCGACTTCGCACAAAGAAGGGGAGAGATCAACCAAGTAGACAGCCTTGAAGTTTTCCGATATTTTGCTGATATTGTCCATGAACTCAATGTTGGATCCGGTACCGCCACCAATATCGATCCAGACGAGATCTTTCTTCTTTTGCAAGTGGGAAACGGCCAATCTGAGGCATTCTTTTCTGCCCTTCAACAAGACTTCTCTGGTGGTGTCGTAGATGTGTGCCTGGTTCTTGTAGAACAATTCCAACGAGTGCTGCTGGTTTTTGTTACCACCAGTGGACTTTTTGTGGAGGAATGGTTTGATGAAACAGGCCCAGCAGAAGACCAAGATGGAGTGCACGGTCTTGTTGAGTTTGGCCGAGAAGTAGACCGCACCGCAGACAAGCGACACGGAGGTGAAGACGTATAGTTTGGAAATATCTGAGGGGAATATGTCTAGTATGAGGTCAGACATCTTGTTGGTTGCGAAAGGGGAGCAGAAGAAGAAGGGGGAGGAAAGAAAAAGAGGGTGGGCAAAAATATCAATTGGGGTAGACGTGGAACACAATTGGACATATTTATATATAATTCTGGCCCTAAATAGAGTGGAAAAACGCTCAAGACGAGTATTGTATTGTTGATTTATTTGCAGTAGTTTTTACGTGTGTGTGGATCTACCACGTTTCTTGGATGAGCTCTCTATTCGGTAAAAACTCTCAAGAGGCAGGCAGTCCACGCATTTAGAGTTTAGGTTGTTGGACACAGGGACACGACTTTCTGCTCTTTCTGCCCCACGAGACCCAAGGAACTCGTGGGTCACTCATATTTTGTGTCACACACGACTGGGCTCACACCCAACACGTTATCTTTCCATTCACGTTTTAGATTTCATTTCCAAGCACACGTTGTTCCCTGGTTTATTGCATAAAACCTTGACAAGTACATATCTAAAAAAAAAAACATTGGGCTCAGCTCACCCCACGAGACACACTAGCACTCACCTGAAACAATTGCACATGCATTTCTTCTCTTCTTCTACTCAAGAAAACAACATGGTAAATTTCACTCTTCGAAACATGTCATCGATTGTGTTTTTTTTGGGCATTTGATTTCTTCTATGCAACTGTACCTACTCAAGTTTTCCACGGAAACAATGCCTCCTCCCCAGGTCGGCTTGTTACATCTTGCAACCGCTCTGGGGGGCCCACATGGTAGTCCCAGTCTGTGCCACACTCCCACTTCCTGCCGATTACTCCCCTTTGAGCCATATTCTACCCAACAATTTTATTTACATTCTTCGGAGTAATGGTAGCCATGG